>WNGS01161702.1:0-16438 GCA_020271785.1 Procambarus virginalis | reverse complement strand
GTTTGAGTGAGCTTACCAGTTATTCAATCACTCATATACACTCATATACGCATATGCACTGATTATCCCTCCCAATTCACCAGCTACGCAAGAGCTTCCCAGACCCTTCTGACCTCCGCGGATGTCTGACCTCAACTGTGTGTGTGTGTGTGGTGTGCATTCACCTAGTTGATTTTTTTTTTTTTTTTTTTTTTTTTTTTTTTGAGATATATACAAGAGTTGTTAATTCTTGTACAGCCACTAGTACGCGTAGCGTTTCGGGCAGGTCCCTGGAATACGATCCCCCGCCACGAAGAATCGTTTTTTTCATCCAAGTACACATTTACTGTTGCGTTAAACAGAGGCTACAGTTAAGGAATTGCGCCCAGTAAATCCTCCCCGGCCAGGATACGAACCCATGACAGCGCTCGCGGAACGCCAGGCGAGTGTCTTACCACTACACCACGGAGACTGTTCTTACCACTACACCACGGAGACTGTAATTCACCAAGTTGTGTTTGCGGGGTTGAGCTATGCTCTTTCGGCCCGCCTCTCAGCTGTCAATCAACTGTTTACTAACTATTTTTTCCGCACACCACACACACACACACACCCCAGGAAGCAGCCCGTGACAGCTGACTAACTCCCAAGTACCTATTTACTGCTAGGTAACAGAGGCATTCAGAGTGAAAGAAACTTTGCCCATTTGTTTCTGCTTAGTGCGGGAATCGAACCCGCAAAGCAGAATTACGAGTCCTGCGTGCTATCCACCAGGCTACCAGGCCCCTAGATGTGGTGTGTGTGTGTGTGTGTGTGTTGTGTGTGTGTGTGTGTGTGTGTGTGTGTATGTGTGTGTGTGTGTGTGTGGGTGTGTGTGTGTGTGTGGTGTGTGTGTGTGTGTGTGTGTGTGTTGTGTGTGTGTGTGTGTTGTGGTGTACGTGAGTTGTGTGTACGTGAGTGTGTGTACGTGGTGTGTGTACGTGAGTGTGTGTACGTGAGTGTGTGTATCTAACCACGTTATGAGACAAGTTCACAAACTCCCACATTCGTTTGATTACAAATGTTCCTGAAGGTTTGTTTACAAATTTTATGCAGATTTGTTTATAAATGTTGCTTGCTGAAGGTTAGATTACAAGTATTCTTGAAGGTTTGTTTATACATGCTTCTCCGTGCTTGTTTTCAAATATGTAATTATATTAATATCTTGAATATAATTTTAGCTGCTAACTTTGCAGGCATTCTTGAATCGGTATCGGTAGTACTGTCGGGTTCGTTCTCGACTTACTATCAGGAATTCCAAGTTCGAACTCCGATGGAGGGTTTCCTATCATCTAATGCGTCTGTTCACCTAGCAGTAAATGGGTACCCCTGGAGATGGTTAATTATTGTAGAGTTGCATCCTTAGGAGGGTCAGTGCTTGGACCTTCGGGGGGTCCTCGATATAAGCCTATGATCACCACGTTTAATGCATCGAATATTATCTTTGCACATTATCAACCTTCCTCGTTTCAACTACTGACCATCCCCATACATACATCCCTAATAAATATACATAAACTCGCTACCAGTCCATGACAAACTTAATTATTACTATTAACCTTCTTGGCAACGTAAGATAATTCCGCAACGGTTACATTGTTTACAACAAGAGAAACAAACAAGATATTCTATCACAGTAACTTACCAGCAACGAGTACAGTTACACCTGAACGGAGACTGAGCCTTGGGACGACTCTTCCTCCCGCTGAGGCTAAGCACGACCTTTGCTGTGAGACCACATCTGGCGAGCTCGACACCTGCATCGTCAAGCAACTGCGGACTTGTACACCTGTGGTCGCAACACGTTGCATATAATCACTCCACTACCCCGTTATTAATGCTCACTCCACTATCTTTTTATAAAAGCCAAAACAATAAACCTGTTTTTAACTACTTTTTTTTACTAATAAAAATACAACCTCTGTTTAAGGTGTCTACATCTTTGTTCTAGATACAGAACAGAACACAAAGTGCGGGACACAGGCGCGGGAACAAGTGTGTAGAACGGCGGTCCGCGATTTACTTCAATATTCTTGGGATATTTACGTACCAGTGAGCCCAAAACATAGTTTTTGGTCATATGAAGGGTACAGCAACGCAGTGTTAACGCAACATAGTGAATTGTTATAACGTTGGATAGGAAAAAAATCGAAAAAGAACGAGATTGTGGCAAGACGGTGGCATCAGAGGCCTGAGAAGGAAGGACCTGGACCACCACGTGGGAGGACCTCTGGCGGGGACGACAACAATTACGGCGGACATCGCTTCATAAATCACCTAATTGTGCTGTGGGATGCTTACTTGGAGGTGAGTGCCTCTCAAAGTCAGTCATACAAGGTGTACAGTGTTTTTTTATATAGTAATTAGCTTTGAACATAAGATAATTAAAATAAAAATTAGCTCAAGATCCTCAGCTTGGTACTAGGTTTTCACACCTGTGTGTTACATTACACCGCCACTGACTAGACCCCCCCCCCTCCCCGCCATAACACGCCAGTGTAAAAACACACACACACACGCACGCACAAACAAGCCTACCGCGACCTCACCTCCTCACCACTGGGACTTGCCCCCCATCCCTCACCCCCCCTGATGTCCTCCTTCCCCCCCCCCGCTCTGCCTATTTCCTTCTCTCCCCTCGCTCCTTCCTTTCACTCCCCTTCACTCCCCTTCACTCCCCTCACTCCCCCCTCTCCCGTTCACTCCCTCTCTCCTCTCTATCCCTCCAGCAGTTAACCCAACCCCCCCACCGTGCCACCCACACAACGCCACACACCACACACAACACACACCCACACACACACACACACACACACACACACACACACACACACACACACACACCACACACACACACACACACACACACACACACACACACACACACACACACACACACACACACACACACACACACACACACACACACACACACACACACACACACACACACCACACACACACACACACACACACACACACACACGCACGCACACACGCACACGCACACGCACACACACACAGGGCAAGCGGGATGGTAAGACAACAGAACGAAGCTGGAGGAGAGGGACTGGACGAGTCATTCATGGAGATGATTGTTAAGGCATGGAAGGAAGTCAGTGGGGAATTGAAGGAACTGAGAGAAACTATATATAAGCTGCAGACAGAACTAAGTGCAGCGCAAGAGGAGATAAAAAGCCTAAAAACAGGCCCTCCTCAGACTCTGGCCCAGGGGACCAACCCCCAGGTACCAGGAGATGTAGCAATGGCAGGGACCGCAACAATTGGCCCAACCTTTGCTGAAATGATGAAGAGCCCAGGAGCAATGTCCACAGTCAAGGAAGTTGTAATGAAAGCAGTAACCTCACAGGAGGCAGCTAGATGCACGAGCCAGCTAATGGAAAGGAAAAGAGCTGTAGTAGTGGTAGGTGTGAAGGAACAAGAGGGCTCCACAAGGGAGGAATCGAGGGCTAAAGACAAAGCTGAAGTGGCAGGGATATTAAAGGAGATAGGAATGGAAGGGGCTGAACGAGACATAGAACAGTTTTTCCGGATTGGCCAGTACAACAGAGACAAAAAGAGATTGATCAAGGTAGTATTCAAGAGCGAGGACATCAAAGAAGACATCCTAGTAAAGAAGAGCAAACTGAGGTATGCAAGGAACTACAAAGAGGTATATGTTCAGAGAGACATGACCAGAGACGAGATAGTAAGGGCAGCAGATGCAAGGAAAAGGCGCAAGGAGAGGGAAGGGAGCCAGGGAACCTCAGCCTCCAACCCAGCAATCCCAGAGGGGAGTGGGGAGCCCCAGTCCAGCAACCCAGGA
This sequence comes from Procambarus virginalis, assembly GCA_020271785.1. Taxonomy (NCBI): domain Eukaryota; kingdom Metazoa; phylum Arthropoda; class Malacostraca; order Decapoda; family Cambaridae; genus Procambarus; species Procambarus virginalis. Next base: position 12,594 of record WNGS01161702.1, on the reverse strand, counting down.
ACCCAAGGGGGGAATGCAACACCCCAGCACACCACCCAATAGGGCCCTCCTCCCCCAGCACAAACCCTCCCTTGCCCATGCACAATGCCCATCAGGAAACCCAAGTCCTCCCCCTCCCCTTACCCCAAGTAGCCCCTGCTTCCCCAGCCCCTGGTCTTCTTCCTGCCCCAAGCAGGCCTGAGCAAGACCAAAGCCCTCTATCCCCCACTCCATCTCCCTCCAAACCCCTGTCAACTACACTGCAGGAGGGCGTGCCCTTTCCCCAAGCAATCCCTGCTCCCTCACCCCAGGACTTCCTCCTGCCCCAAGCAGGCCTGAGGAAGACCTAAGCCCTCCATCCCCCACTCCACCTCCCCTTGAACCCCTGGAAACTACCTCACAGGAGGAGGAGCCTACCCAAGTAACATTGACCATAGAACAACTTCCTACACTTGTGGGGAGTGAGGGTGAAATTGGATACAAGAAAGTGAGCTTCAAGGTAATGTACTCAAACATTGATGGGATTACCAATAAAGCAAGTGAACTGGCTGAAAGGGTGCAAGAAGAAAACCCTGATGTAGTAGGACTAACAGAAACAAAATTGTCAGGAGTGATAACAGATGCTGTGTTTCCAAAGGACTACTATATAGTAAGGAAAGAGAGGGAAGGGAGAGGAGGTGGAGGAGTGGCCCTGCTGATAAGGAAGGACTGGAGTTTTGATGAGATGGAAATTCCGGGCTGTGACGGATTCAGAGATTACATAACAGGAACTATAACAATGGGTGGACCTAAGATAATAGTGGCAGTCATGTACAACCCTCCCCTAAATGACAGAAGACCAAGACAGGAGTTTGATAGGAACAACATGGCAACCATTAATATAATAGAGAGAGCAGCTTCAGTTGCCTGCAGGAATGGCTCCAGACTCTTAATCATGGGCGATTTCAACCATGGAAAGATAGACTGGGAGAATGGGGACCCACATGGTGGTGCAGATACGTGGAGAGCTAAACTCTTGGAAGTGGCAACAAGGAATTTTCTGAGCCAGCATGTCAAGGAACCCACAAGAGTGAGAGGCAATGATGAACCAGCTAGACTCGACTTGATATTCACCCTGAATGAGTCAGAAATAAGGGAAGTCAAAGTGGAAGCCCCCATAGGAATGAGTGACCACAGTGTACTGACCTTTGAGTACTTGGTGGAGGTAGGGATAACCTATCCAAGGATGGGAGTGGAGGGAAAAAGACTGAATTACCGAAGAGGAAAATATGAAGAGATGAGGAGCTTCCTCAGAGGAATACCATGGGAAACAGAACTTAGAGACAAGAATGTGCAGGTCATGATGGATTTTGTCACCCAGAAGTGCCAGGAAGCTGCAGACAGGTTTATCCCTGTCCAAAAGGAGAAAAACGAAAAACAACAGAAAAACCCATGGTTCAACCAGGAATGCAGGGTAGCGAAGCAACTGAGTAAAAGAACATGGAGAAATTACAGAAATAACAGAACACCAGAGAGCAGGGGAGATACCAGAGGGCCAGAAATGAGTACCTCAGAGTGAGGAGAGAAGCAGAGAGACAGTTTGAAAATGACATCGCGAGTAAAGCCAAGACCCAACCAAAGCTGCTCCACAGCCACATCAGGAGGAAAACAGCAGTGAAAGAACAAGTGATGAAGCTGCGAAAAGCGGAGAACAGATACACAGAGAATGACAAGGAGGTGTGTGAAGAACTCAACAAGAGATTCCAGGAGGTCTTCACAATAGAACAAGGAGAAGCCCCTGCACTAAATGAGGAGGTGGCAAACCAAGCAACCTTGGAGGAATTTGACCTCACCAGTGATGAGGTCAAAAGGTGTCTGCTGGAGCTGGATGTGACAAAGGCTGTTGGGCCTGACAGAATCTCACCATGGATACTAAAGGAAGGTGCAGAAGCACTAAGTGTGCCACTCTCTATGGTGTATAACAGGTCACTGGAAACAGGAGACTTACCAGAAAGTTGGAAGACAGCTAACGTGGTCCCAATATACAAAAGGGTGACAGGCAAGAGGCACTGAATTACAGGCCAGTTTCCTTAACTTGTATACCATGCAAGGTAATGGAGAAGATCGTGAGGAAAAGGCTCGTAGAGCATCTAGAGGGAAATAACTTTGTAACGCACCACCAACATGGGTTCAGGGATGGTAAATCGTGCCTCACAGGTTTAATAGAATTTTATGACCAAGCAACAAAAATTAGGCAGGAAAGAGAAGGGTGGGCCGACTGCATTTTCCTGGATTGCCAAAAAGCCTTTGACACAGTACCGCACAAAAGGCTGTTAAAAAGTTGGAGCAACAGGCAGGAGTAAAAGGGAAGGTGCTCCAGTGGATAAGGGAGTACTTAAGCAACAGGAAACAGCGAGTAACGGTGAGGGGGGAGACATCAGAGTGGCGAGATGTCACCAGCGGAGTCCCACAGGGCTCAGTACTTGGACCCATCCTGTTTCTAATATATGTGAACGATCTTCCGGAGGGTATAGACTCATTCCTCTCAATGTTTGCTGATGATGCAAAAATTATGAGAAGAATCAAGACGGATGAAGATAGACAGAGACTACAGGATGACCTGGATAAACTGGAGGAATGGTCTAGAAAATGGCTGCTAAAGTTCAACTCGGGAAAGTGTAAGGTGATGAAATTAGGAGAAGGGAGCAGGAGGCTGAACACAAGGTATCATTTGGGAGGGGAAATCCTACAAGAGTCAAATAGAGAGAAAGATCTGGGGGTTGATATCACACCGAACCTGTCCCCAGAAGCCCACATCAAAAGAATATCATCAGCGGCATATGCTAGACTGGCCAACATAAGAACTGCCTTTAGAAATTTGTGTAAGGAATCTTTCAGAACCCTGTATACCACTTATGTAAGACCAATCCTGGAGTATGCAGCTCCAGCCTGGAGTCCATACCTAGTTAAACACAAGACAAAGTTAGAGAAGATTCAGCGGTATGCCACCAGGCTCGTCCCGGAACTGAGAGGATTGAGCTACGAGGAAAGGCTAAAGGAGCTGAACCTCACATCCCTGGAAAACAGAAGAGTAAGGGGAGACATGATAACCACCTACAAAATTCTCAGGGGAATTGACAGGGCGGACAAAGAGAAACTCTTCACCACGGGTGGGACACGAACAAGGGGACACAGGTGGAAACTTAGTACCCAGATGAGCCACAGAGACGTTAGAAAGAATTTTTTCAGTGTCAGAGTAGTTAATAAATGGAATGCATTAGGCAGTGATGTGGTGGAGGCTGACTCCATACACAGTTTCAAGTGTAGATATGATAGAGCCCAGTAGGCTCAGGAATCTGTACACCTGTTGATTGACAGTTGAGAGGCGGGACCAAAGAGCCAAAGCTCAACCCCCGCAAGCACAATTAGGTGAGTACAATTAGGTGAGAACGAGGAAATGCAACCTTGCAGAGCAAGATGTATTTCTGATGAATTAAATGTACTGTTTTTATACACTTAGGAGTTTAATCTTATCCGCTGGATCAAGATTCATATCGAGAGAGAGGAAAAGTTCCTGATAATCTCTTGAGTTAACAAGCTGTAAGTGAACAGGAGAGAGACTAGCATGTATACCCCATCATAAACGTTCACTTCACTACTGCTTCATGAACGTTCACTTCACTACCCCATCATAAACGTTCACTTCACTACTGCTTCATGAACGTTCACTTCACTACCCCATCATAAACGTTCACTTCACTACCCATCATAAACGTTCACTTCACTACCCCATCATAAACGTTCACTTCACTACCCCGCCATAAACGTTCACTTCACTACCCCATCATAAACGTTCACTTCACTACCCCGCCATAAACGTTCACTTCACTACCCCATCATAAACGTTCACTTCTCTACTGCGTCATAAACGTTCACTTCACTACTGCGTCATAAACGTTCACTTCACTACTGCGTCATAAACGTTCACTTCACTACTGCGTCATGAACGTTAATTTCACTACCGTGTCATGAACGTTCACTTCACTACTACGTCATAAACGTTCACTTCACTACCCCATCATAAACGTTCACTTCACTACTACGTCATAAAAGTTCACTTCACTACCCCATCATAAACGTTCACTTCACTACCCCATCATAAACGTTCACTTCACTACCCCATCATAAACGTTCACTTCACTACCCCATCATAAACGTTCACTTCACTACTGCGTCATAAACGTTCACTTCACTACTGCGTCTTAAACGTTCACTTCACTACTGCCTCATGAACGTTCACTTCACTACTGCATCATAAACGTTCACTTCTCTACTGCGTCATAAACGTTCACTTCACTACTCCGACATAAACGTTCACTTCACTACTGCGTCTTAAACGTTCACTTCACTACTGCGTCATAAACGTTCACTACCGCGTCATGAACGTTCACTACCGCGTCATAAACGTTCACTTCACTACTCCATCATAAACGGTCACTTCTCTACCCCATCATAAACGTTCACTCCACTATCGCATCATAAACGTTCACTTCACTGCCTTCATCATAAACGTTTCCTCACTACCCCGCACATATGCCCCTCTGACTTCCAACCCTTTGGATCGTCTTAAAACTTCCTTTAACCGCAAACTGAGATAGCTTTCTAGTCTTTGTCCTCCTGACTTTGATCTTATTAAACGTTTCCGTGTCATCTGCCCTTCTCTTCCTTATTTCTTTGGTCTACCAAAGACCCATAAACCTGGTGTTCCTCTTCGACCTATCATTTCTTCAATAGGCTCTGACGATTATCCTCTTGCCTCCTGGCTTACTAAAACTCTCACTCCTTATCTTGGGCACTTTTTCCTCCTGCCCACCTTCGTCACTCTCAGGACTTCATAAAAAGACTAAACCTGCAGCCAGCATGTAAGATGCTTAGTCTTGTTGTTGACTCTCCGTTTACTAATGTTCCCTTTGATGACATTCTCTCTTTCCTTAGTCTGAAGGCGACTGAGGGCCTTCTTCCTCTCCCGCTTCCCACTGACGTCATCCTCGAACTCATCAGACTGAGTGTTGACTCTAACTCCTTCTCTTTCAACGGTAAATTCTTCTCTCAATCTTTCTGTGTGGCTATGGGTTCCCCACTCTTCTCTGTTCTTGCCAATCTCTATATGTAATTCTTCGAAACCGTTCTTCTTCCCACTACTGATACTCCTCCCTCTCTCTCTGGCATCGCTATGTTGATGACATTTTTGCTTTATGGTCTCAGGACTTTAGTCTTTTCCAGCCCCTTTTCTCTCCTTTCTTAATAATTTGGCTCTTTCCATCCATTTCAAAGTTGAATGTGAATCTAATTCCCTCCTTCCTTTTCCTGACGTTCATGTTCACAGCTCTGTGTCCGGGTTCTCTTTCTCTGTATACCGCAAACCCATGCATAGTGGCATGTACATTCACTTCTTTTCCTACCATCCTCCTCCTGTTAAGAAAAGTGTTCTCGTCTCTCTCTCTTCATCCGCGCTCTACTCATCAGTGACCCTCAGTTTCTTGATTCTGAAATTTTCTTTATTTACAAATCTTTCTCTCGCCTTGGTTATCCCTTACATTTTTTCAACTGTGCCTATTCTCAAGCTAAATTAAATTTCTTTCATCCTAAACGTGCTTCCAACACCATTAGCACTGTGATCTGCCTTTTCTTCATTTCTGAACTCAAAACTCTTACTAACACCCTTCGTCCTCTGGACATAAAGGTTGCCTTTCGACAAACTAACATTCTTTGTATTAATTTTGTTCACACTTCTTCTTAAAATGCTACTTGGTGTCTACTCTACTTCTTGTTCGTGTTGTCCTCTCCAATACTTTGGGGAAACTGGCCATACACTTAATGACAGACTTAAGGAACACAAAAGAAGTGTTAAGTCTGCAGACACAAACAATGCTCTCTTCTATCATGTTAGGAACGCTGGCCTTCCCATTGATTGGTCTTCTTCTGAAATAATCTTTCCTGCCTCTACTCTTCACAGACGCCGTCTTGTTGAATCGGCTCTGATACACAATCTACCGAACGTGAACCTTAGTTCTGGCTTTGTTGCTGTTGACTCTTCCCTTTCACTGTACATAATCAAATGTTCTAAAAATTCTAACAAATGCAACTTTACATAAGCCTACCCATCCTTTTTTCTCTTTGTTTTCTTCCTCTTTTTTCTTGCGTGTCCATTTTTACTCCTATTATTATCCCCTTACTCCTGTTATTATCCCCTTACACCCATTATTTCACATATCCCTTCCATACCTTTCGCCTTGCTCTTACCTTCCTCTGAGGTTTCTTCCTCCTCATCATCACCTCTCTTCCTCTTGCCTTACTTATGCCCGTGCCTTTCTGGTCTCATCCACTCGACGGGGGAGACATCTCCCGCCAACACATCACAAGAATCAGTGTGGTCACAATGCGACCCAAACGTCTTAAGGTCAGAGCGACTCCACTTGACGGTCATGCTATCGGGAGAAGCAATACTTTAAAGGTCCTGAAGGACGTTACTGGCTTCGAACCCGCTGACATTAGTCAGAAGGGTGAAGATATCGTGCTCTTCTTTTCATGTGAAGAGGAGCTAGAAAAACTCCTCACTAACGATGCCATTCTTCGCAAAGAGCAGCACCTACATCCTCACTTCCCACATCAGTTCCTGGCCGGAAGAACTGTTTTTACCAGCAGGACCAGCCAGTGGATTGCTGAGCGACCTCAACATCATATCATGGTCAATATCGAGGACGAAAATCCAAACCTGTCGGTATTCAACCTAGAGTTCTGCAACACCGACAAAACATCAATGAAGATTACGTTCACCACCATAGCTGCGGCCACCCAGGCTGCCACACAAGGATTCTACTGCTTCGGCCTAAAAATACCACCCCACCAAATAAAAAAGGAACGATACCATGAGATCCAGCAGTGCTTTAAGTGCTACGAGCTCTCCCACCCGACCAACAAGTGTCAGCACCCTGTCCAGAGGTGCAGCCTGTGCGCACTGGACCATCACTACTCCATATGCAAGGCAACAGTCCATCGCTGCTTGCTCTGTGATGGCAATCACCCCGCAATTTCCTACCGCTGCCCCCGCAGACAGGAAAGCATCAAGGCCCAGGTTGAAGCCAAGAGAAACAACCCTTCTACCTCCTCGACCAGAGCCCCAAGCGTTCAACCCACCACCTTAGCTCTCACTAATCGACCAGAAGACTTTCCGGTCTTACCAACATGTGGCTCCTCCCAGCAGGCGACACAGCCTTCTCATTGGGGACCCAAGGTCCCACAGGCTCCTTCACAGCCCCCTGCATCACGTGCAGGCATTATCCCTGGTCTTCTTAAACTAGCGGAAAGGCTTGCAGGACCTGACAACCAGCGCTTTGTTAGTGAACTGAACGCATTATACATAGACAATGGCCTGGCCCCCATCATAGCCACTAGCGTAAATCTCACTGCCTCCTCTACCACTCCGGAGACTACCACCAGGACGACCGTGCGGTCAACTTCAACACCGACTCCAGAACCGCCCATGACCCGGGCGACACAGAGGTAATTCCTTCTCCAGCTCCCAACACTCCTACCATCACAGTCTCAGCAGCCGCGCTAGCAGACGTGCTGTCTACAAACGATAACAGCACCACCAGCGCTCCTGAAATAGCTACAACCACCAATCAACGACACCTAAGCCTACCTAAGGCTGCGAGGCGAAAGACAAAAACACCCACTACGGAGGTTACGGACTCCTCAGACGAGGAAATCATAGTAGGAGCTCCAGCGCCGCATCACAAATACGACACATACACGGTTCAAGACTTCCTCATGGAGGCCACGTCACCAAACTCCAACGACAGCACTACTCAGCCAAAGTCGCAGGCAAAGAAAAAACGGAAAACCTAGAGTTCGACACTAATCACACCAGCTCCATAACTGGTATAGCCAGCCCTCCAGGCTGAAAACCAGCATGAAGACCCCCATCCATCGCCAGATCTCTAGTATCAGCTACTGGTACAGATAATGGCTCCAAAGAGCCTCCACTTACGGGCTCACCATAGCCCGTGCTACTGGAACTTATTGTTCTGAGTAGCGAATCTTAAACAACAACAATGGTCTCATCGGAGACATCTCCCGTCACGCAGGGTGCAGCCGCACCTCCACAGATCTCCAGTATCATCTATTGATCCTAGTAATGGCTCAAAAGGGCCACCACTTACGGGCTATTCGTGCTCGTGCCACCGTTTGGGTGGCTTAATCTTATCAATCGTTAATCAATTGGACACATTGAAGGGAGACATCTCCCGTCACGCAGGGTGCAGTCGCACCTCCACAGATCTCCAGTATCAGCTCTTGATACTGGTAATGACTCAAAAGGGCCACCACTTACGGGCTATTCATGCCCGTGCCACCTTTTGGGTGGCTTAATCTTTATCAATCAATCTGGTCTCATCACAATCGACTTAATAATGGTCCAGGACAGACCGAAACGTCGTCGTCTAGTCATCTTGTATTGTTTGGTTTGGTCAACATTCTTCAGCCACGTTATTGTGACTCAACATCTGAATAATCTACTTGTAAACAGAGAAAAAAGCTTTTGTCCTATACAGAGAATATTCTAAGGGTATAAATGAATAAGATTATAAATCCAGGGTTTAAATTATAATAAGTGTATGGCAAACTCGTTTTCTGTGACAAGCCCTTGTTATGTTCTTAAATTGCATTCACTGGAAAAGCGAAGAGTTAGGGGTGACATGATAGAAGTTTACAAGTGGATGAATGGACATAACAAAGGGGATATTAATAGGGTATTAAAAGTATCAACACAAGACAGAACACGAAACGATGGGTATAAATTGGATAAGTTTAGATTTAAGAAAGACTTGGGTAAATACTGGTTCGGTAACAGGGTTGTTGATTTGTGGAACCAATTACCGCGTAACGTGGTGGAGGTGGGGTCCCTCGATTGTTGGACATGTTTATGAGTGGGATTGGGTGGTTAAAGACACGAGCTGCCTCGCATGGGCCAATAGGCCTTCTGCAGTTACCTGCGTTCTTATGTGTAATTTTCTTTAATGTAAATTTCTAGGGCTATCAAACAGTTTTAAACTTCAACATAAAAATATTCTTATGTGTAATTTTCTTTAATGTAAATTTCTAGGGCTATCAAACAGTTTTTAAACTTCAACATAAAAACAAAGGCAACTGCAGAAGGCCTATTGGCCCATACGAGGCAGCTCCTATCTATAACCACCCAATCCCACTCATATACATGTCCAACCTGCGCTTGAAACAATCGAGGGACCCCACCTCCACCACGTTATGTGGTAATTGGTTCCACAAATCAACAACCCTGTTACCGAACCAGTAATTACCCAAGTCTTTCTTAAATCTAAACTTATCCAATTTATTTAGCATATAATGGAATAGATCTGTAGGAGAAAATTCTGTTAAAGTGCCAGATTTTCGAAAAGCTGATTTCAACAGCCTAAGAAATTTTTTGGGTCAAATAGATTGGAATGTCTTGGGTATGGGGTGTGGGCTAGACGTGAACCCAGCGAAAGGTGACGTCGTAAAAGGGGATTTCTATGTGGATTCAAAATATAACCTATTTAAAAATATTCTAAGCAAAGCCCAGGAACGTAGTATACCATATAAATTGAATAGATCGAATACTAATGATCCAAAGTGGATAACGAAGGATCTGAAGAACCTTATAGGTAAAAAGAGAGCGTGGTAAAAAAGGATTAAGAATGGGGAAGTTAGTTTAGAACAGGAATTCGCCCAACTGGTTAGAAATGTTAAAAGGAGAAAAGGAAAGCAAAAAGAAACTACGAAGTTCGCATAGCAGGGCAAGCAAAGACAAATCCTAAAGGTTTTTTTCAGTTATATCGAACTAAGACTAGGGAAAGGATACGTCATTTAAAAACTGAGACAGGTCAAATAACGGATAATGACGAGGAGATGTGTTGTATTTTTAATAAATATTTTATATCTGTATTTACTAAAGAGGAACTTAACAATATGCCTTCAGCCGAACAGATTAAGAGATAAAGAACAGGCCAGAGATAAAGGGAACAGATTAAGGGTTTGCTATCCTGGAGCTGGTATTGGAGATATTGTTGGAAACATGAAAGATATTATGACGGGAAATGGGAGCAAACCCATTATTTGTATTAGTGTAGGGGGTAATGATGTTGGGAGAGTTAGAAGTGAGGAACTAATACTGAAATTCAAGACAGCAATAGAATTAGTTAGGAGCAAGGGAGGAATCCCGATCATATGTGGCATTCTTCCAAGAAAGGGAGTGGGAAATGAATGGATGTCGAGGGCACTTGGTGTCAATTGCAGGCTGGAAAGATATTGCAAATCTAATGCAATATCTTATATAGACAACTGGGAACACTTCTATGGAAGAAATGAAATGTATGCTCGGGATGGGGTGCATCTATCGAGAGCTGGGGTTGTTGCTGTTGCAAATTCGTTGGAAGAAGTGGTTAGAGGTGTTTGTTTGGGTTTAAACTGTTAGTAGATAGAGGTATGGGAATTGATTTGGAGGAAGGATGTAATAAAAGTATGTGTTTGCGGGAGAAAGGAATTGGCAAAATGATCAGGGAAAGAGAAGGGCCTCAAAATAACTATTCACTTAGGGTATATTACACAAACAGTAGAAGTCTAAGAAATAAAATTAACGAATTAAATGCTCTTGTCTGCACAGAAAAAATAGATATTATTGCACTTACCGAAACGTGGATGAATGTTGATAATAGAGAACTATTAGCCGAATATCAAATAAATGGATTTAAACTATTTCACACAGATAGATATATTAGACGAGGTGGTGGAGTAGCCATATACGTTAGGGACAATTTGAAATGTAGTCTCAAAGAGGGAATCAAAACTGAGCCACACACAGAAACTATTTGGATAGAATTAAACGAAAAAGCAAATAATATTATAATTGGAGTTATATATAGGCCACCAAATTTAGACAGAATGGAAGCAAAGCATCTATGGGATGAAATATCTAGGGCATCTAGATCTAACAGTATTTATGTCATGGGTGACTTTAATTTGAGTGGAATAAACTGGTTGAACAAAACAGGAATAGTGAAGCAGAAGATTTTCTAGAATTAATTGACGATTGCTTTCTTACGCAACACATTAAGGAACCAACACGGGAAAATAATATTTTAGATTTAGTGTTAACTAACAGGGAAACACAAATTAATGACATCGAAATAGGGAGTGAGCTAGGGAACAGTGATCACAAAGAAATCAGATTTGGCATAGAATGGAATAGACCTGTAGGAGAAAATTCTGTTAAAGTGCCAGATTTTCGAAAAGCTGATTTTAATAGCCTAAGAAATTTTTTGGGTCAAATTGATTGGAAAGTCTTGGGTATGGGGTGTGGGCCGGTCTTGGAGCGAGACATGAACCCAGCGATAGGTGATGTAAATGGGGATTTCGATGTAGATTCAATTTATAACGTATTTAAGAATATTCTAAACAAAGCACAGGAACGTAGTATACCACACAAATTGAATAGATCGATTACTAATGACCCAAAGTGGATAACAAAGAATTTGAAGAATCTTATAGGTAAAAAGAGAGCTTGGTACAAGAGGATTAAAAATGGGGAGGTCACTTTAGAACAGGAATTCGTACAACTAGTTAGAAATGTTAAAAAAGAGATAAGGAAAGCAAAAAGAAACTATGAAGTTCGTATAGCAGGGCAAGCAAAGACAAATCCTAAAGGGTTTTTTCAGTTATATCGAACTAAGACTAGGGAAAGGATAGGTCCATTAAAAACTGAGACAGGTCAAATAACAGATAGTGATGAAGAGATGAGTAGTATTTTTAATAAATATTTTGTATCTGTATTTACTAAAGAGGAACTTAACAATATGCCTTCAGCCCAACAAGTCTATATGGGTGGGTATGGGAAGGGGGAAAGCTCTCAGCCAGCTAACAGGAGTCAGCAGTCGTCTGCTGTACCCACTGTGTGTAAAACTAGTAGGGTAAGGCTTACCATGAGCTATGGGAAGGAAAGCTCTCAGCCTGCTAACAGGAGTCAGCAGTCGTCTGCTCCTGTACCCACCTGTGTGTAAAACTAGTAGGGTAAGGTTTACCATGAGCTATGGGAAGGGAAAGCTCTCAGCCTGCTAACAGGAGTCAGCAGTCGTCTGCTCCTGTACCCACCTGTGTGTAAAACTAGTAGGGTAAGGCTTACCATGAGCTATGGGAAGGGAAAGCTCTCAGCCTGCTAACAGGAGCCAGCAGTCGTCTGCTCCTGTACCCACCTGTGTGTAAAACTAGTAGGTAAGGCTTACCATGAGCTATGGGAAGGGAAAGCTCTCAGCCTGCTAACAGGAGTCAGCAGTCGTCTGCTCCTGTACCCACCTGTGTGTAAAACTAGTAGGGTAAGGCTTACCATGAGCTATGGGAAGGGAAAGCTCTCAGCCTGCTAACAGGAGTCAGCAGTCGTCTGCTCTGTACCCTCCTGTGTGTAAAAATAGTAGGGTAAGGCTTACCATGAGCTATGGGAAGGGAAAGCTCTCAGCCTGCTAACAGGAGCCAGCAGTCGTCTACTCCTGTACAAACAATATATGAGCAGACGTTTTTCCTTGT
>WNGS01161699.1:165359-180374 GCA_020271785.1 Procambarus virginalis | reverse complement strand
CTTGGAAGAATGCCACATATGATCGGGGTTCCTCCCTTGCTCCTAACTAATTCTATTGCTGTCTTGAATTTCAATATTAGTTCCTCACTTCTAACTCTCCCAACATCATTACCCCCTACACTAATACAAATAATGGGTTTGTTCCCATTTCCCGTCATAATATCTTTCATGTTTCCAACAATATCACCAATTCCAGCTCCCGGATAGCAAACTCTTAATCTGTTCCCCCTATCTCTGGCACAAAACGTTCTGTCTAAATACCTCACCTGGGTATCTCCCACAACCAAAATTCGCTTCGGTACATCCTTAACTCTCTGAGCACCCTGAGGGGCCCGCGCTTCGCCGCTCCTTGCTGATTTCTTTTCGGAGTGAACTGCTGGCTCACCACAGCACTCGTCCTCCAACACGGCAAATGAATTTGCTGTCTTTAGGGCGTATGTAGGCGGCCTTGTCAAGGTCTTCTTAAGACCCCTGTCCCCAACGACTCTCCACGACGAGGTCTTGTTTATATTGGTCTTCTCCGTTTCTTCCCGACGTGTCAGCTGTCGTACCTCTTCTCGTAAGGAATCCATCTCTGCTCTCAGAGTTCCAACTAAGTTCACCAATTCCTTCAGTAATCCTTCCATTATTGCTATAATAATGTTGCTACAATCGGAGTTCCAGCTAACACAACCTCTCACTGTGACAGCACCTGACTGAATGTGTGAACCACACCAGGTGTCTTGTTACTTACGCTGCGATTAATAAATCCGAGTGTCCGATTTGCCTTATTACGAACATTCATGCATTGATCCTTTTGTTTTAAATTCTTACTAATTATAACTCCCAGTTCCCTTTCGCAATCCGACTTCGCAATCTCAACACCATCTAGCTCGTATCTTGTAACTCTATCCTCATTACCTAGCCTCAGAACTTTACATTTATCAGCATTAAACTGCATCTGCCAATTCTTTAACCATTTCAATACCCTATCTAGATTAACTTGAAGTGATAGTGAGTCCTCCTCCGAATTAATTTCCCTACCGATTTTCGTATCATCGGCAAATTTGCAAATGTTGCTACTCAAACCTGAATCTAAATCATAAATCTGTCTTTAAAAATAAAGACAGTATTGAACGGAATCTCGAGTTATCAAATAGGTCCCTTAAAAATGTCATTAGACGTGAACTCCTGGATGAATTTGAAGAAAGTAGAACTGTGCAAACTGGAACTAGCAGGTCCATTGTTCATCACATTGAAATGTGTGAAGTAAAACATGTGTATGGGGCAAGTAACAAAGTCAGTAGACTAACAGATGTTGTCACAGCTCGTATAAGACTTGGCTACAAGTATCTCTGGCAGTTTGGCTTGTATAGGGATCTAGATGAAGTAAAGTGTAAAGTATGTGGACAAAGACAGGGACACACACTCGAACACTATATCTTGGATTGTAGTAAAATTGAGCCATTTAGAGATAAATCTAAGCTCACTCTGTATGATATGGCAACCTATCTTATTACCATGGATAAATTACCTGAAATCCTTGCACTGTATCCACATTTCGCTTCCAGTAGATAAACGACATATGAGATTCAGAAACAAGTAGTGTATTGTGAGGACTAACAATAAACAGAAGCTCCCCTATGACTCTGTAATGTCCCCATTTATCAAACTATTATGTATTAGTGTTAAGACCTACCATTAATGTATGATGACTTACTGTAAATATGTAGCTCTTGATATAGCACTTGACCCTGTAACTAGCTGACATTGTAACTGTAAGGTGTGATGGATAGGTGAAATTGTTTATGAAATAATCTAAGATGAGGTCTGATAAAGACCTTTTGTGCCCTCTATAATGCTTTTTGCGCTACCGCTCACAGGATGAGTATGGGGTGCACAATAAACTAGCCGCCTTCGGCGGCAACAATCAATCAAACCAGCACCACATACAGCAACACCAACGTCTGGAACACTCGTACACAGCCACAACAGACACTCACTCTCACAGAGCAAAACTTCCCGAATCTATTAATTTCAAATCAGAAAATACACAAAAGTGCTGCAGAAATACAGCAAATGCAAAAGAGCAAAAACAATTACTTTCGGAATCAACACAACAGATATACAGTTTTACCGAGGTCCAGCTGAAAAACATCGTGAAGATCATGACAGAGACCATTATCAATTGCCTAGAGATGACGCAGAACGCCTCACAGCAACAGACTCAAGAAATCACTTGTGTGATAATGGACAAGATCGTGCAGCAGACCACAGTTACACAAGAAATAGACAGTCTGAGACAAGACGGAGCACAAGAGGATAAACAACGCAACATGGACATACAGACTTCCAACAACAGTCGGGTAGTCAAGACACCAGAACATCAACATTCACAAAAGCAACTGCAAGAAGCAGTGACCACCCAAGATCAACAAAATCTTACAACACAAGAGACAGACAACAACAGCCAATGCAGTCTGATATGCAACAACACCAACAAAGACGAATTGAACAGCAGAGATGCACAAGGTTCCGACAACACAAGTAACAGCCACGAGCAATCAATGCAGTCCGACATGCAGCAATACCAACAACAAAGTGATGGACCACAGTTATGCACAGATTCCAACAACGCCGGGGATGACCACGAACAATCAATGCAGTCCGATTTGCAGCGACACAACTTGCGAGGTGGAGAATATAGAGGTCTATCCCGAAGAGGAGTTCTAGTAGAATAGGCAACACCAACCGAAACCGTCGTCTGGCCATTACGAATACTGCAGTGGAACATACAAGGTCTTGAAAATAAAAACCACACACTTCAGGAGGCTGCAATCAGCACGAAAGCATAAGAACATAAGAACAAAGGTAACTGCAGAAGGCCTATTGGCCCATACGAGGCAGCTCCTATTTATAACCACCCAATCCCACTCATATACGTGTCCAACCCACGCTTGAAACAATCGAGGGATCCCACCTCCACCACGTTACGCGGTAATTGGTTCCACAAATCAACAACCCTGTTACCGAACCAGTATTTACCCAAGTCTTTCCTAAATCTAAACTTATCCAATTTATACCCATTTTTTCGTGTTCTGTCTTGTGTAAAAGGATATTACTTTTAATATCCTATTAATATCTCCTTTGAGCTGGAATTGGTGATATTGTTGGAAACATGAAAGATATTATGACGGGAAATGGGAGCAAACCCATTATTTGTATTAGTGTAGGGGGTAATGATGTTGGGAGAGTTAGAAGTGAGGAACTAATACTGAAATTCAAGACAGCAATAGAATTAGTTAGGAGCAAGGGAGGAATCCCGATCATATGTGGCATTCTTCCAAGAAAGGGAGTGGGAAATAAATGGATGTCGAGGGCACTTGGTGTCAATTGCAGGCTGGAAAGATATTGCAAATCTAATGCAATATCTTATATAGACAACTGGGAACACTTCTATGGAAGAAATGAAATGTATGCTCGGGATGGGGTGCAACTATCGAGAGCTGGGGTTGTTGCTGTTGCAAACTCGTTGGAAGTAGTGGTTAGAGGTGTTTGTTTGGGTTTAAACTGTTAGTAGATAGAGGTATGGGAATTGATTTCATAAGAACATAAGAACAAAGGCAACTGCAGAAGGCCTATTGGCCCATACGAGGCAGCTCCTATTTATAACCACCCAATCCCACTCATATACATGTCCAACCCATGCTTGAAACAATCGAGGGACCCCACCTCCACAATGTTACGCGGCAATTGGTTCCACAAATCAACAACCCTGTTACTGAACCAGTATTTACCCAAGTCTTTCCTAAATCTAAACTTATCCAATTTATACCCATTGTTTCGCGTTCTGTCCTGTGTTGATACTTTCAATACCCTATTAATATCCCCTTTGTTATGTCCATTCATCCACTTGTAAACCTCTATCATGTCACCCCTAACTCTTCGCCTTTCCAGTGAATGCAAATTAAGCTTTGTTAATCTTTCTTCATATGAAAGATTTCTAATTTGGGGAATTAACTTAGTCATCCTACGCTGGACACGTTCAAGTGAATTTATATCCATTCTATAATATGGCGACCAAAACTGAACTGCATAATCTAAATGGGGCCTAACCAGAGCAAGATATAGCTTGAGAACCACACCAGGTGTCTTGTTACTTACGCTGCGATTAATAAATCCGAGTGTCCTATTTGCCTTATTACGAACATTTATGCATTGATCCTTTTGTTTTAAATTCTTACTAATTATAACTCCCAGATCCCTTTCGCAATCCGACTTCGCAATCTCAACACCATCTAGCTCGTATCTTGTAACTCTATCATCATTACCTAGCCTCAGAACTTTACATTTATCAGCATTAAACTGCATCTGCCAGTCCTTTGACCATTTCAAAACCCTATCTAGATCAACTTGAAGTGATAGTGAGTCCTCCTCCGAATTAATTTCCCTACCGATTTTCGTATCATCGGCAAATTTGCAAATGTTGCTACTCAAACCTGAATCTAAATCATTTATATATATTATAAACAACAGAGGTCCCAAGACAGAGCCTTGAGGCACTCCACTTACAACATTTTCCCACTCTGACTTGACTCCATTTATACTAACTCTCTGTTTCCTTTGGTATAGCCATGCCCTAATCCAGCTTAATATAGCACCCCCAATACCATGAGCCTCTATCTTTTTAATCAGTCTTTCATGTGGCACTGTATCGAAAGCTTTGCTAAAGTCAAGGTACACAACATCACAATCCTTACCACTATCAACTGCCTCAACTATGCTAGAATAAAAAGATAACAAATTGTTAAACATGAACGGCCATTTATAAAACCATGTTGCGACTCAATTATTAATTTATGTTTTTCAAGATGAAGACGAATTTTATTTGCTATTATAGATTCGAGTAACTTTCCCACAATAGACGTTAGCTAATTGGTCGATAGTTAGACGCAAGTGATCTATCTCCTTTCTTAAAAACTGGTATCACATTAGCAACTTTCCAAAACTCTGGCACTCTGCCTGACTCTATTGATTTATTAAATATGATTGACAGTGGGTCACAAAGCTCCTCTTTGCATTCTTTCAGCACTCTGGCAAACACTTCATCCGGCCCTGGGGATTTGTTTGGTTTGAGTTTTACTATTTGTTTAAGAACATCCTCCCTGGTAACTGCTAAACTCGTCAACCTGTCCTCGTCCCCACCACATAGACTTGTTGGGCTGAAGGCATATTGTTAAGTTCCTCTTTAGTAAATACAGATACAAAATATTTATTAAAAATACTACTCATCTCTTCATCACTATCTGTTATTTGACCTGTCTCAGTTTTTAATGGACCTATCCTTTCCCTAGTCTTAGTTCGATATACTGAAAAAACCCTTTAGGATTTGTCTTTGCTTGCCCTGCTATACGAACTTCATAGTTTCTTTTGCTTTCCTTATCTCTTTTTTAACATTTCTAACTAGTTGTACGAATTCCTGTTCTAAAGTGACCTCCCCATTTTTAATCCTCTTGTACCAAGCTCTCTTTTTACCTATAAGATTCTTCAAATTCTTTGTTATCCACTTTGGGTCATTAGTAATCGATCTATTCAATTTGTGTGGTATACTACGTTCCTGTGCTTTGTTTAGAATATTCTTAAATACGTTATAAATTGAATCTACACATCGAAATCCCCATTTACATCACCTATCGCTGGGTTCATGTCTCGCTCCAAGACGGACCCACCCCATACCCAAGAACTTNAAGTTTTGGAGAGGAAGAGGGTAGCTAATGAATTTATATCCTGGGTATTATTGAATTCAGAATCCAGTTATATTGTGAAGTGCATCTGTAAGATTGCCTAAAGCTGATTCACTGTGTAGCCTAAATGAAAGTTTCTGCTTTTTGTGGTGTTATGTCCATGTTCGCTATGAGAAAGGTAGGATAGTGGTTCAGTTGTTCTGTCGTAGATTATACCAGGTACAAGGGGAACTGTTATGTTTGTCCATATGTGGTCCAAGGTAGTGGCTGATGTTTGAGTGACTCGGGTAGGTTTGGTGATTGTGGGGATTAGCATACAGGAGTTCATGCTGTTAAGGAAATAGTCAACTTGAGAGCAATTTTGTTTACCCAGGTCAATATTAAAGTCTCCTCCAGAATGATGTGGTTTTTGTTGAGATTGTTGTTTATAATAAGATTCCTTAGGTTGTCTGAGAAAGAAGCTATGTTAGTGTTGGGAAATCTATAGATGGCTCCTATAGTAAAAGAGGATTTAAGGGATTTAATTGTGAACTGAGCAAAAGTATATTCACAGTAGTCATCTCTGTCACTAATAAACTGTTGCAGATAAATGTATCTCGGTAATATATAGCTGTGCCACCACCTTTTTTATTAGGCCTACAGTATGAATGGCTTTATACCAGCTAAGTTGTAGAGTTGGGTATAGTCTTTATTTAGCCAAGTTTCTGTTAAAATAATGAACGATAAGTTAGTACCAAGTGCTGTGAGTAATGCATTTAAATCGTCAAATGTTTACCAAGAGATCTAACATTTGGTTGTAAACTGATAAACAGGTGGTATTTTGGAGTTTGTTTTTAGCCTGGTGTGCTGTGAAATACTTGCAATAATGATGATCAATGTGCTGGTTGGTGTAGATATGAGATAGAAGATTTTGATCAGGATCAATATCAGTGTGCATAAAGATGCAGATAAAGGGATCACGATACAAGATACACGATAAAGCAAAACACAGGAATAAAAGCAAATACAATAAAATAGTAACAACTTAGAGGTTAAAATAAAGATCCAATAGATAGCCAGGAAGGACACAGAAGTTACATAAAATAAAACAAAAAATCAGTAGAGATTGACAATATAAATGTAAAATAAAAAATAATAAGAATAATAAATCAAAGTAAAATGATCTTGAAGATAATTGGCTTAGTAATGGTTAATTAAAATCCTATAATTAGTATGAACCTAAGAAAACAAAATGAACTCAATAGATAATTCCGAAAAAAAAGATGACATGTAAAACTTATTAATCTTGAAATTTACTCTAATATAAATCTAAGTGTAAAATAAACAGGGTGAAAGTATATTCGTGTGGAATATTTTACTATGATACTGAGGTAGATGATTATATAAACAATTATACTATGTCGTCCATTGCCGCCCACAGGATGAGTATAGGGTCAAGTATCGCCCACAGGATTAGTAATAGGGTCCACTGCCGCCCACAGGGTCGGTAGGGAGTCCACTACCGCCCACTATCGCAGAGTGCACTCCTGGCATTGAAGCACATAGCAGTGACACCATAAAATAGTCAGTGATATTCGAATGAATGTTTTAGCTGCTAAAGAAAACAGCTCTATCATGCATTCGGAGGCCAACATGAGATGACAAACATATAAATGTGACACTAGGTCTCCACGTATGTCAGTTGCTTAATTTAGAACCTGTACCTGAGATCGATCTCGAACCCATTGTTGATGTGACGACTTATATTGAATTTTGTAACTAGCTCATCAAGATTGTAACTTGCTTAGCTAAATGAATTGTGGGGTTCAGTCCCTGAGCCCATTATGTGCCTCTGTAACCCTTTCCATACCGCCCACAAGATGGGTATGGGGTGCATAATAAATGAACTAAACTAACTAAAGAAAACAGATTTGAAATTAAATTCCTATGGATACCATCACATGTTGGCATCTCGAGGCATGACACTGTTGATATGCTTGCAAAGACAGCCTGTAGAAAACCAGTGGTAGAAATTGATATGGGTGTTTCATTAGCAGTGACAAAGAGAATACTTAAACAAATATCTAATGAAGATCTCACCGACCTAACAACTTCAAAAGACCTGAAAGTTGTAGCATTAAATATTATGATAGATATCGTGAGGAGACATTCACATATGGGACTAATAGAACAAGAACCCGGCAATGTGATGTTATAATGGCCAGAATTCGCCTGGGATACAGACGTATCTGGCAGCTTTCTCAAAACTCAAATGTCGAGTACCTAAATAAACATTTGATTTGACATTTGATTTGAGTACACAATGTGTCAACTTTGTGAAAGAGAAAACATGCACTCTCTTGAACATTATATTGTAGAATGTCCCATATTGTCTGACTTTCGCCCTCCTGGGCTGAGGTATGCTGAACTGTGTAATTACTATATGAGTACTGGAAAACTTGTTGATATATTGGACTTGTATCCAAGATTGACCATGTAATGTATCATTTATACAATGTATGTATGTGATGTAACTATATAACCTGAGCTTGTAAAAGCACCTTAATCACCTTCAGTGATTAAGTGCTTAATTGCACACTATATAGTTCTCTGTCAGCTATCTCACCCTGTCAGAGTAAAAGAGACAAATGTATGTGAATGCATGTGTGTGTATATATATGCATGTATATATGTATATGTACGTATATATGTGTGTGTGTGTATGTACATGTATGTGTATAAAGTACATATGGAAGCTGATCAGAATTGCATTTCACCTTTGTAAATGCACATTCATGACACTTCGAACACTTTATGTAGGGCATACGTAAATCTGTGTATCTATGTATTTAGGTATGTAGGTTAGCTTAGCATTTTAAAAGTAACAAATGTTCAAACCATAATGGAAACAGACCCAACTATGGGATCGGTTAACCCAAGTATCGCGTTTCCAAAAGGGTCGCCCATGTTGGAAAAGACGTACGCCGAAAAAAATATTGTTGAAAACATCTTGATGACTTATTAAACCAAAATTATTTATTAATCAGAAGAAAGACAAAAACGCGATCTATCTGTAAAACGTCTACCAGACAAATATTTAAAATAAAACCGAAGATATTTGTAGTTGTATAAAAGGGGCAGTTTTCATCGCTCGTCGAGCTCGAAAACCGCAGCATTCATCTCAGAACCATGCCTATTTCACGCAGATTCCTTAATAAACGTAAGAGTTTTTATATGTCACAAGAAAGATATAAATATAAGCTTCATTCTAAATACCTTACCATGGGCATATTTAAATTTAAAGCGAAGATAGATGTACTTTTATAATAGCCGAGCTCCGACCCCGGACAGATCGATCGACCGAGCAACTCTCTCTCAGAACAATGTATATTTCACGTGAATTCGTTAAATAACATATATGTCTTATATGTCTCAAGAAAGGCAGACATATAAGCTTCACTTTAAACACTTTACCATAGACATATTTAAAGTTCTAATGAAGATACATGTATTTTAAAATTACGGAGCTCCGACCCCGTACAGACTGAACGACAGAGCAACTCTCTCTCAGATCAATGTTTATTTCACGTAAATTCGTTAATAACACAAATGTTATACATGTCTTAAGCAAGATAGAAATATGAGCTTCATTTTAATAAATACATTACAATAGACATATTTATAGCTCAAGTGAAGATACATATATGTTTTATAGTAGCGCTCAGTAGCTTGTCGGGTATGTAGTGCAGACGCCTACCCACTTGCCGATATATTGTATAATTAACAAAGATACGCTAATAAAGCCTAAAGTCTTATATGCCTCCAGAAAGACCGAGATATGAACATTATTATGATTGCACCAAATGAAATATGTCATGTTCGAGGACAAAGATATATCAATTTTAAATAAGTTTCGACTTTTGCTCGGGCGAGAGAGAGAGGGGGCGACTCTCGCCCCAGGGGACTGGTCAAGTCGTCTACTGCAATTTCGGATACGGGCTAGAAACAACTTCGTTCACTGAGAAGTTTGTACATACAAACCATTCCGTTCGTATATGCGCTGGTTTGTGTTCACTGTTGTTCTCGTCTGAATAAATACATGGCACTTGTTCATATAATTAGCGCTTCCTCAGACCTCACTGCCGGCGCCATTGCTAGCTGGCCGCACACAGATTTGTTCCCGGAAAAACTCACGATTCTGAGCACCCATCAGCTCCATTCATCGCGGTTTGTGAGGAAGAATACATCAGTACTCCAAGACCCAGACAATATCCTGTTTGAAGGAAACAATTCCGATTCGTCTACAATTGACGGAGAAACAACGTTGTTGATTACCTGCTGCCCAGCTGACTGGTATTCTGTGCAACCCAGTACGCAGGCGATCCAAACTCTCTTACCGCACTTTTTTTTTTTTTGAGGACCGTATCACTGACCAGGTCACTTAGAGTCCTACCCTGAAGGGCGAGGCGATACCCTGCAGGCAGCACCACAAAGGGCACCTTAGAAGGTGTACTGAGCCTGACAGGGAAAGGTAGACCAAACAGCTAATTTAGGTGTTAGGTATCCCTGATTCCACCTGGGGGAATCATTCTACGACCTCCGTTGGAGGGGAATGAATTTCTCCAGGCCTAGAAGTGTCTCAGGCATTAGGTAGGGCAGTGATTCGGTTCTCACTACGTGGAGAGAGTCATGGGGAAGGCTAAGAGAAAGAGGAAATGGAGGCAGCTTTCAGACGAGGAGGGACGGTGGACCGAAGTGCAGCAGGCACCGAAGAAAACTGCTATCGAGGCTTCACCACTTGCTTCTACCAGCAAGACAGCAGACGTAATGGACCTAGAGAAGACAGCATCAGTCTCACACCAGCCAGTGTCAGACAATGCTTCTCTGTCCACAACCCAGCCACAGGACGACAGTATGAGACAGGAGAGGACGACACCAGTCTCACACCAGACATCGCCAGATTCTGCACAGCTTCCCAAATTCAAGATAATGCAGACAGACCACTTTCCTACAGCATATGGAGTAGCAACGGCAATGGAAAAAGAACAACCAGAGCTCAAACTTTCCATTACAGTCAACCTGAAAGGAGAAATAATAATAACACCACAAGACCACAAGACTGCAAATTACTTAGAAAAAGTAAGAGTCCTGCAAGGGAAACCTGTATGCTTGGAAAAGCTGGATCCTTCAGAAAGACGCACACGAGTCGTGCTTTTGGGATGCCCAATCGACTTTCCCCTGGATACAGTACTAGAACACAGGCAAATCCTGAATGCAGAACGATGCCGCACAAAAGTGGACAAGGCAACGACACGTCAGGTCTGGTGACCGTCATGGGACATGTGCCAGAAACATTCAGTCTTGGAAATTGGGGAACATACCGACAGGAGAGACCATACGTCCCGTATGGTCTCCATACGGTATTAAATACGGCCACCATCAATCACGCTGCACCGGACAGGAGAGATGCGCAGTGTGCAGCCTTAGACATCCAACCAAAGACTGCATAGCCAAGCACAAGGCAAACCAGGCCACAACAGCCAAATGTCCAAATTGTGGAGGCAAACATCATGCCTGGAACATAACCTGCTCTGCACGGAAAGAAAAAGTGCAGACAGCTCAGGCCAGTATAAACACACAGACCAGCAACCACACAGTCTTGACCCAGCCGTCGCCCTGAGGGGGTCACGCCTAACATGGCGCTCGTGGATAGTTCAAAGAAGTGAGGATACGCGGCCAAGAGGTGAGCAGACACTTAGCAAGGACCTGCTGGGCTGCTCCATGGTTCCCTGCAAAGCGGTCCCAGCCTACACAGATAACACGAAAACTCTGTATGGAGAGGAAAATTTCTGTTGAGGCCCGCTGCAGGGGTGGAAACTTGGCTGGGCCTAGCGTTCCTGGCCAGGAACCAGGCACTGGTCTCAGGCAGGCACGTGAATTGCGCCCCACCTGCCCTACTCCAGAGAGTTGTGTTTCCCGTGCGACATTTTGTATAGAGAGTGTGGGGGACTGTTGCCCTCGCCCCGCTATACTGAACTAAAGTGTATGTCTCGCAAAGTTTGATGATATGGTCAATGCCAGGCTATATATATATATATATATTCATCAGAGACTGATAAGTGTGTAAGAGTGCATTACGTATCAGAGTGGCTTTGGAAATTAATACTACGGTACGTTTAGTGTTATATATAATATTGCAGTGGTTAGTTTTATTGCACTGTATTCAGAAGGTGTAGAAGGTGTTTGTGCACACTAAGGAGCTACACATGTGACAAACTGATACATTTGGCAAGAATCTTAGCTCGGACTGAGTGACCTTGAAAACAGGCGCACTTATGTGGAGCAGAGAGGCCTAACTCTTCGTGCCCCGCCTCTTAACAGTGGTTCTGCATGCATAAATAGTGTGTGAATTTTTACTACTGATCCTGCGATATGATTGGAGTCCCTTTGTTGTGTGGTTGATGTGTAACTCTGTGGTTCGTGTTGTGTGCAGCTGTGAACCTGCCCAGGCGACACTCGAGGCATGGAGACTGCTGCCTCAGGGCAGGTGCTGCCTCAGTGGCCTCACACCAGAGTGCTAATATATCAAGTGGTCTACACGAGGAAGGTACAAGCATGGTATCTTTCACAGTGGACTCAAATGCTGGACAGGAGGAGACTGATAGTGACGAAACTCCTTGGACACTTGCTGCGTCCCGGAGGAAGACACAAAAAGTCCAAAATTTCATAAATCGTAGCCATGATAAGAAAAGAACCAGCCTGCATTTTCCCCCGGGCACGGGAACTGCAACGAAATATGCATGGTTGGCTGAGGCAGCCAAAGCACACCTTGGTGGTGGGTATTGGTTGGCGAATAGACATGCAAACCATGTTCGTATGAACATCTCTGATGAGATGGTGCAACGATTCTGTACTCAAGAGCTTGCTGGTATAACAATGAGGACACCACCACCGCCTGCTCATACCCACAGGACACCTGTCATCATTTTTGGTCTGGACCTCTACCAGGATCACACACTGGTAGAACAGCATGAATATATTTCCAATGCGAAAAGAACAAAGGGCAGAGAGACTATTCTCACCAACTGGACCAGTGAAGAGACTCCGCCGGAAAGATTTACTGTTCCAAGTGCTTATCGGCAACTAACAATGAAGATTTACAACCCTCCCAGGCGCAGGTGTTACAAGTGCCAACGGTGGAATCATGTTGCAAGGAACTGTAGGAATGATGAGCGGTGTGGCCACTGTGCCAGAAAGCATGCAACGTCTGTGTGTGATGCTAAAAAGGGTGGTGCACTGAAACTGAGGTGTGCAAATTGTCACATGGAGGGAGTTCCCGCCTGGCATGAGGACTGTGCCTCACTCCCGCCGAGACGGGCTGCCCGGGGTACACCAGCTGGGGGCGCCAGTAACCACCCTGGCTCATCTGCTGTGCCACCACCGGCCACTCCGTCACACTCTCTTGCCTTACCCAACCACTCCAACGCCACGGCTAGTAGCTCGAGTGATACAGTTGTAGTCCCTACCACTTCATGTTAGTCGCGGGGCCCGGATCAGGCACAGAAAATTAGTGAGCTTATGAATACAGTAGAAAAACATAGCAAAATTGTGGAAAAGCTGACCAAGCAGATAACCGAACAAAATAAGGAAATAATGCACCAAAAGACGATGATAACCACTCTTCAGGAAACTGTGAGAGTATTAACTGTGTGCGGGCCACACCAACCTGGGGTACCACCATGTGCTCCCAGGCGGCCAGCACCCCAGGGGAGACCCCAGCAGGGGATGTCCCAGCCCTCACGCCAGCTGGGCTCACCCACCACGGCTCCCCCACACCCCAGCCTCATCTACGTCGTGCGCTATGAACAGAGGTCAACTATTCCACGTAGAAACGCATAGTGCTGTCGATGAAGATGAGACTGTAAACAGTCTCCGTGGTGTAGTGGTAAGACACTCGCCTGGCGTTCCGCGAGCGCTATGTCATGGGTTCGTATCCTGGCCGGGGAGGATTTACTGGGCGCAATTCCTTAACTGTAGCCTCTGTTTAACGCAACAGTAATATGTGTACTTGGATGAAAAAACGATTCTTCGCGGCAGGGGATCGTATTCCAGGGACCTGCCCGAAACGCTACGCGTACTAGTGGCTGTACAAGAATGTAACAACTCTTGTATATATCTAAAAAAAAATGACGATCATGATGTTGATACCGGGTCTAATAAACTCTGTTTGAAGGAAAATAGTAGTGGAAATGATGAACGTGATTGTGATAAAGAACAAAGTGAAACCAGTGACACTTGTAGTGATAATGACGAAGATCAACTGGACGTGGATACCCGCCTCGGGCCGCGCACGCCACATCCCAGTTGGTTCAGCCATGACAACTTTAAAGACATGGTAACAGGTAATGTGCTGACTAAAGAGGAAAAAGAAGCTGTAATAGAGCACTACAACCGGTATCGGGAGACACTTGCTTTCCTGAAACTGCAGACTGATAAAGTACAAAAGAACAATGGCGGCCTCTGATCTCATAAAAACAAGTACGCTTTCCTGAAACTGCAGACTGATAAAGTACAAAAAGAACAATGCGGCCTCTGAATCTCATAAAAACAAGTACAGGTCATCAAGATACTCAGTGGAATATTGCTTCTCTTAGAAAACGGTATTCAGACCTCCATCATAAGGTTATGACTGAAGACATAGATATTGTCTGCCTCCAAGAAACCCTAACTCCCGCAGGTAAAAACCCCGCAGAATTTGCCTATTATCAGTGTTATAATCCCAGATCAAAAAATACGTGTCTCATGTATGTTAAAAAATCCCTGCCACACGAGCCACTTCCCGCCCAACAACGAGAGGGGTTTCAATATCATGGTATCCGGGTACACGTTGGTAACTCTACACTTAATGTTTGAATGCCTATGCACCTAATGGCCTCCTCTAGTATACTGACCTACCTAGTTTTGCACATACTGACTCTACAATATTAATTGGGGTTTAAATGCTAACACAAACCTTAGGGGATTAACTCACAAACACCAACGGGAGAAGATTGTTGGCACTTCTCCTGCATATGGTGATGTCCAATTATCAGTAAGAATCAACCAACGCAATATATGGAGGTATTCTGGTAGGTGCATTGGCTAATTAACCTGTCATACACAACTCATGAGACTGATATATGGATGATTATGTCTGACCATTTAGCCATAACCGCTAACATACACGTGGCAATGTTGACCTACCTGGCACTAAGCTGAGTAGACGCAGGCTAACAATAAGGAAAGAGCAAGAAAAATTCTTTATAGACAGCAT
>WNGS01161699.1:109169-144119 GCA_020271785.1 Procambarus virginalis | reverse complement strand
TCATAGTCATCATGTACATTACACTCAAACAATAGTATATGGATATTACACTCCCAAAAGAGGCAGAATGAATATGAACACCAGCAAATAACAAAATATGAAAGAATGAAGAGGAAAACGAAAAAAGAGGTAAAATGAAGAAGGATGGGTGTTGCCCACCAAAGAGTAAAAGAAGGAAGAGTAAAAGGAAAAATAGAAAGAATGAAGACAGAAAAGACAAAAATAGACAGAAGGAAGAGGAAAAGAAAAAAATAGGAAAAGGCCAAGAAAGAAAGAACAAAAAGATGCCACACGAAGTAAATGGAAAGAAAAAAAAGGGGAAGAAGGAAAGAGGAAAGAACAAAAGAGGAATAAGGGAAAGGATAAGAAATAGCAGAGAAAGAATGGAAGAGCAGACAAAGCCACAACATCCACCCCCGCCAAAATAGGAAACGACCACAAAGTAAGAATGAAGATGACAATAAAACAGAGGTCATGAAGGACGACATTTCACGTCAAATCAGAGCCATCATGAAGAAGAAAAGTGAAAAAATTTTGGGAAAAAGGGAAGAGGAAAAGAAAAAGAGACGAGGGAAGAAGAAAAGCACAACAGAGACAGAGGAAAAGGGAAGAAAAAAGGAGAAGAGGAGAGGAAGGCAAAAAGGCAGGAGGAGGACAGAACAACAGGGCCAGCGGACGGAGACAGACCCCAACAGAGCAGCAGGACTGTGACACGAAACAGAAGCCATGGACGCTACACGCCAAACAGAGCCATCAGGCTGCGACACGATACCAAACTTTCGCCCGCCCTATCAGGGGAATACATAGCACCAACCCTTTCGGTAGCACGGAAATCTAGCTATTATCTATGTGCTATCCACAATCTGATATCCCCAGCGGCAGATGACTGAGTAAAATAACACACCACGCACGTCTATCATATGAATACTCACATACATTCTACCTCTATATCCCTTTTTTCTCCACTCGAACACCGACCAATCAGCCACAAACAAACACAACCACCATTGTCATCAGCCCAGACACTAGACACTCCTAACATAATCATGTTGCAATAAACAGAGCCTCTGAATATCACTAACAACATAGTCAGCTGACCATTACACTCCCAACATAGTCTATGACATACACTAACATACTATCATGACTATACTCTAACAGAGTCTTATGTTCCCCACCATCGCTCACTGACTTTCCCTCCCCCCTTTCCTCGACTTTCGTCCGCTTGTCGCCTTCCCCCCCCGTTCCCCCTTCCCCCCCTCCCCTCCTTGTTTTTCTCTTTTTTTCCCCTTTTTTTTTCTTCCTTCTTTTCCTCCTTTCCCTCCCACCCTATATATTACAATCCCCTCCCCCCACCCACACCCTTCCCAACCCACACTAGCCAATCCCATGACTAATACACTCCAAACATCGCCATCATGCCTATACACCCCCCCACACCACCCAAACCCCCCCCCCCCCCCACCCCACACCCCCCTACCTCCTCCCCCCCCCCCCCCCACAACCCCCCCCCACTCCCCAAATCCAACTACCCCCTCAGACCCTACACTACACCCCACCACTTCCCAACATCGCATCCCCAAACCTCGCCCAGACCCAATGCACTCAAAACTTCGTCATCATGACTATTAACCTTCCAACATAGTCCTAGACTATTACACTACCATCATAGCCATCTTGACTATACACTCCCAACATACTCATAACATATTACACTCCAAAAATAGTCATATGGACTATTACACTCCCACATAGCCATCCATGTATATTACAATTCCAACATAGCCATCATGACTATTCAATCCCAACATGGCCATCATGAATATTACACTCCAAACAAGCCATCTTGACTACTACACTCCCAATATAGCCATCATGACAATTGCACTAAAACATAGTCATTATGACTATACCCTTCAACAGAGTCTAATGATATTACCTCCAACTAGTCATCTTGACTTTACACTCAAAAATAGCTCGTCAGACTAACACCCTACTGTCCTCACTGATATCAAGTGAGAAAAGACCAGAGATATAAACCAAAGAAAAAAACCACAAAAATCACGCCAAATTTCCACCCGCCGCCCCCTATTTCACCGATCCTCCCCCACCCCCTCTCCCCCCCCCTCCCCCCCACCACCCCCCCCACTACGCCCCCCCATCCCCCATGACCTACTTCCCCCCCCACTCCCACACCCACATGACCACCATCTTGATACCCAACTCCCACCCTCGCCCTCTGCCACTTGCACTCCAACTTCGTCCTCATGCTCTTACCTCCCCACCTCGTCATCCGACCTATTCACTCCCATCCCCGCCCTCCTGGACTCGTCGCTCCCCCCCTCCTCCTCATCTTACCCTCCCCACCCTGTCCTCTGCCACACCTTCCCATCCCCCCTCCGTCCTCAGCTATCCCCTTCCAACATAGCCATCATGCCTACCACACTCCCAACATGGCCATCATGAATATTACACTCCCAACATAGGCCCATCTTGACTACTACACTCCAACATAGCCATCATGCCACCCCCGTCACTCAAAACTCGTCATCAGACTATTACACTTACAACATTAGTCATCATGGACTATTACACTCCGAACACCACTAGTAATCATGACTATTACATCCCAACATAGTCATCATGCACATAAAACTACCTACATAGTCATCATGACATATTACACTCCAAAATAGTATCATTGGACTATACACGCCCCAAACATAGTCATCATGACTATTACCACCCCAACATAGTCATCATGATCTACCCACTCCCAAAATAGTCATCCTGACTATTAAACTCCCAACATAGTAATCAGGACTAATACACTCCCAACATAGCCATCATGGACAATTGGCACTCAAAACATGTCATCATGACTATTACACTACCAAACATAGTCATCATGAATATTCCAATCCATCAGAGCCATCATGATATTACACTCCTGATACTCATCACCACCCCATGATACCACCCCACCATATACAATCGCAAACATAGTCATCCCCCCCCCCACACCATTGACACCACCCCCCCCCCTGAGTTTTCCCCCCCCCCCCATGATGTTACCATGCCATGATCACCTGTCAGCCCCCCCCCACCGACCCACCCCCCTCCACCCGCAACACATAGCATCCGGACTCAGCCACCACACTACCAAACATAGCACATCGGGATCAGACATCCAAAGAGAAAGCATGAAAAGTGCACGCAAAACGGCGGCAGCAGGGACGAGGACACTACAACACAGGCAGGCATGACGAGTACACGCCAACATGTCAGTCATGGATATTACACTCCCAAACAACGTCATAATGACTAATACACTCCTAACATTGTCATAATGACTATTCCACTCCTCAACATGTCATCATGACTATTTCCTCCCAACATAGTCATCATGACTATTACAATTTCCTAACATAGTCATCATGACTATTACTCTCCCAACATAGTCATTCATGACTAGACACTCCCACATAGTAATCATCGACTATTACACTACCCCCAACATAGTCATCCATGACTATTACACTCCCAGACATAGTCATCATGAGCTATTACACTCCTACATAGCGATCATGACTAATTCACCCCAACATAGTCATCATGACTATTTACACTCCAGATAGTCATCATGCACTATTAGCACTCCCAACATCGTCATCCTGACTGATACACTCACAACATAGTAATCATGACTATACGATCCTAAACCTAGTCATATGACTAGTTACACTCCCAACAGTCTAGACATAACTCTACATAGCTATAGACTATTACACTCCCACATTATCATCATGACTATTACACGTCCCAACATCGTCAGCATGACTTTACACTCCCAACATAGCATCATGACTACTACTCCCTAACATAGTCGATCATACTATTACACTCCCAACATATCATCATGCATAAACTTGAATAGTCATATACATTACACTCCCAACATGTCATCATGACATATTGACACTAACATACTCATCGTTCATAACATAGCATCATGACTTACACTCCCAACATAGCCCTCATGACTATTACACTCCCAATCATAGCTCATCTTGTAACTCCACATAGCATCATGACATTGCCCAAACTTCGTCATAGACTATTACACTACCATCATTACGCGCACATGACTATTCACTCCCAACAGTCATCATACTATTACACTACAACATAGCCATCATGGACTATAATCAACTAGCCACATGATTAACTCCCAATGTCATATGCATACACCAACTTCATCATGACTATTACACTCCCAACATAGCTCTCGTGACTACTTACACTCCCAACATAAGCATCATGACATAACAAATTGTCATCTTTATTAACATTCTGTTACCCATAGCATCATGAATATAACTCACAGCATCTGCCATACATCACATAGTCATCATGACTATTACACTCCAACATAGGATCATCATGACTATTACACCCAAACATTGTCATCATGACTATTACACTCCTAACAGTCATCATGTTTACACTCCCAACATAGCCATCATGAATATTACACTCCGAACATAGTCATCATGACCATTACACTCCCAATATAGTCATCATGACCATTACACTCCCAACATACTCATCATGACTATTACACTCCTAACATAGTCATCATGTTTACACTCCCAACATAGCCATCATGACTATTACACTCCCAACATTGTCATCATGACTATTAGACTCCCAAGATTGTCATCATGACTATTACACTCCCAACATAGTCATCATAACTATTACACAACCAACAAAGCAATCATGACTATTACACTCCCAACATAGTCATCATGACTATTACACTCCCAACATAGTCATCATGATTATTATTACACTCAAAACATAGTCGTCATGACTATTACACCCTTAACATAGTCATCATGACTATTACACTCCCAACATAGTGATCATGACTATTACACTCCCAACATAGTCATCATGATTATTATTACACTCAAAACATAGTCGTCATGACTATTACACCGTAACATAGTCATCATGACTGTTACACTCCCGACATAGTCATCATGACTGTTGCACTCCCAACATAGCCATCATGACTATTACACCTCTAACACAGTCATCATGACTATTACTCTACAACAACGTCATCATGACTATTACACTCCAAACATAGCCATCATGACTATTACACTCCCAACATAGTGATCATGATTATTACACTCCCAACATCATCTTCATGATTATTACACTCCCAACATCGTCATCATGACTATTACACTCCCAAAACAGTCATCATGACCATTACACTCCTAACATATTCATCATAACTATTACACTCCCAACATAGTCATCATGACTATTACACTCCAAACATAGTCGTCATGACTATTACACTCCCAACATATTCATCATGACTATTACACTCCCAACATAGTCATCATGACTATTACACTCCCAACATAGTCATCATGACTATTACACTCCCAACATAGTCATCATGACTATTACACTCCCAACATAGTCATCATGACTATTACACTCCCAACATTGTCATCATGACTATTACACTCCCAAAATAGGCATCATGACTACTACACTCCCAACATTGTCATCATGACTATTACACTCCCTACATAGTCATCATGACTATTACACTACCAACATAGTCATCATAACTATCATACTTCCAACATAGTCATCATGACTATTACACATCCCAACATAGTCATCATGACTATTACACTCCCAACATAGTCATCATGGCTATTACACTCCCAACATCATCGTCATAACTATTACACTTCCAACATAGTCATCATGACGATTACACCCCCAACATAATCATCATGATTATTGCACTCTCAATATCGTCAAAACTATTACATTTCCAACATAGTCATCATGACCAATACACTCCCAACATAGCCATCATGACCATTACACTCCCATCATCGTCGTCATGACAATTACACCCCCAACATAGCCATCATGACTATTACACTCCCAAAATAGGCATCATGACTACTACACTCCCAACATTATTGTCATAACTATTACACTCCCAACATAATCATCATTACTATTTCTCCCCAACATTGTCATCATGGCTATTAAACCCCCAACATCGTCATCATGACTATTACACTCCCAACAATGTCATCATGACTATTACACTCACAACATAGTGATCATGATTATTACACTCCCAACATAGTCATCATGACTATTACACTCCCAACATTGTCATCATGACTATTACACCCCTAACACAGTCATCATGACTATTACTCTCCCAACATCGTCATCATGACTATTACACTCCCAACATAGTCATCATGACTATTACACTTCCAACATAGTCATCATGATTATTACACTCCCAACATAGTGATCATGATTATTACACTCCCAACATCGTCATCATGATTATTACACTCCCAACATCGTCATCATGACTATTACTCTCCCAACATAGTCATCATGACCATTACACTCCTAACATATTCATCATAACTATTACACTCCAACATAGTCATCATGACTATTACACTCCCAGCATAGTCATCATGACTATTACACTCCCAACATAGTCATCATGACTATTACACTTCCAACATAGTCATCATCACTATTACACTCCTAACATCGGCCTCATGACTATTACACTCCAAACATAGTCATCATAACTATTACACTCCCAACATAGTCATCATAACTATTACTCTCCCAAAATAGCCATCATGACTATTACACTCCCAACATAGCCATCATGACTATTACACTCCCAACATCGTCATCATAACTATTACACAACCAACATAGCCATCATGACAATTGCACTCAAGACATCGTCATCATGACTAATACACTCCCAACATAGTCATCATAACTATTACACTCCCAACATAGCCATCATGACTATTACACTCCCAACATCGTCATCATAAGTATTACACAACCAACATAGCCATCATGACTATTACACTTCCAAATAGTCATCATGTTTACACTCCCAACATAGCCATCATGAATATTACACTCCCAGCATAGTCATCATGACTATTACACTCCCAACATAGTCATTATGACTATTACACTCGCATCATAGTGATCATGACTATTACACTCGCAACATAGTCATCATGACTATTACACTCCCAACATAGCCATCATGACTATTACACTCCCAACATTGCCATCATGACTATTACACTCCCAACATAGTCATCATGACTGTTACATTCCCAACATAGTGATCATGACTATGATGACTATGTGGGACTATTATAGCTCCCAACATTGACTGTTACACTCGCAACATAGTCATCATGACTATTACACTCGCAACATAGTCATCATGACTATTACACTCGCAACATAGTCATCATGACTATTACACTCGCAACATAGTCATCATGACTATTACACTCGCAACATAGTCATCATGACTATTACACTCCCAACATAGCCATCATGACTATTACACTCCCAACATTGTCATCATGACTATTACACTCCCAACATAACCATCATGACTATTACACTCCCAACATTGTCATTATGACTATTACACTCCCAACATTGTTATCATGACTATTACACTCCCAATAACGTCAACATGACTATTACACTCCCACATCGTAATCATGACTATTACACTCCAACATAGTCATCATGACTATTACACTCCCACATCGTCAACATGACTATTACACTCCCAACATAGTCATGTTGACTATTACTCTCACAACATCGTCATCATGACTATTACACTCCCAACATTGTTATCATGACTATTACACTCCCAATATCGTCAACATGACTATTACACTCCCAACATAGTCATGTTGACTATTACACTCCCAACATAGTCATCATGACTATTACACGCCCAACATAGTCATCATGACTATTACACTCCCAACATTGTCATCATGACTATTACACTCCCAACATAGCCATTATGACTTATACACTCCCAACATAGCCATCATGACTATTACACTCCCAACATAGCCATCCTGACTATTACACTCCCAACATAGCCATCCTGACTATTACACTCCCAACATAGTCATCATGACTATTACACTCCCAACATAGTCATCATGACTATTACACTCCCAACATAGTCATCATGACTATTACACTCCCAACATTGTCATCATGACTATTACACTCCCAACATAGCCATCATGACTATTACACCACCAACATAGCCATCATGACTATTACACTCCCAACATAGTCATCATGACTATTACACTCCCAACATAGTCATCATGACTATTACACTCCCAACATAGTCATCATGACTATTACACTCCCAACATAGTCATCATGACTATTACACTCCCAACATAGTCATCATGACTATTACACTCCCAACATAGTCATCATGTCTATTACACTCCCAACATAGTCATCATGACTATTACACTCCCAACATAGCCATCATGACTATTACACTCCCAACATAGTCATCATAACTATTACACTCCCAACATAGTCATCATGACTATTACACTCCCAACATAGTCATCATGACTATTACACTCCCAACATAGTCATCATGACTATTACACTCCCAACATAGTCATCATGACTATTACACTCCCAACATTGTCATCATGACTATTACACTCCCAAAATAGGCATCATGACTACTACACTCCCAACATTGTCATCATGACTATTACACTCCCTACATAGTCATCATGACTATTACACTCCCAACATAGTCATCATAACTATTATACTTCCAACATAGTCATCATGATTATTACACATCCCCACATAGTCATCATGACTATTACACTCCCAACATCATCGTCATAACTATTACACTTCCAACATAGTCATCATGACGATTACACCCCCAACATAATCATCATGATTATTGCACTCTCAATATCGTCAAAACTATTACATTTCCAACATAGTCATCATGACCAATACACTCCCAACATAGCCATCATGACCATTACACTCCCATCATCGTCGTCATGACAATTACACCCCCAACATAGCCATCATGACTATTACACTCCCAAAATAGGCATCATGACTATTACACTCCCAACATTATTGTCATAACTATTACACTCCCAACATAATCATTATTACTATTTCTCCCCAACATTGTCATCATGGCTATTAAACCCCCAACATCGTCATCATGACTATTACACTCCCAACAATGTCATCATGACTATTACACTCCCTACATAGTCATCATGACTATTACACTCCCTACATAGTCATCATGACTATTACACTCCCTACATAGTCATCATGACCATTACACTCCATACATAGTCATCATCACTATTACACTCGCAACATAGTCATCATGACTATTACACTCCCAATATTGACGTCATGATAATTACACTTCCAACATTGTGTGACGGTGTTCCCCCCCTTCTAATTCTCCCACGCCTGCTGTAAGAGTCATGTCCACTATTCCCGAGCGTTCTCTACATTGCAGGCAACAAGTGAACATATGTGGGAGAGAACAGTATTCTCGAAGAGCCGAGAAATTCGCGAAAATAGAACATTTTGTCCTGTGGGATAGGCCCTTTAGGGAGCCAATATGGCGCTGGCAAGTCTGTTCTCCCGCCAAAACTGTGTGACGTCAGTGGCGCCAGATTGGTCACCGTCAGCGACATGGCACTGGGAGCCAATGAAAACCAACTTTGGAAAAGTGACGTCACATAGGCAGGGCGGGTCCAGCCGTGTTGGCGCCAGGCGGTATCAGTCTTTCACGACACGTCCGAGAGGTAGGACGCGCGATCGGTCATCCTGTCAGAGTGACGGATTTACCGAACTCCGGTGGACGTAAGCGTCTCCAGTTGTTGGCACGCACTCTGTGAGGTCTTCCTGTAACCCAGATGTGGCTTAGATAAGGAATTGACAGAATATTGAGCAACAAGTGCTCAGGGACAGGTGTGTTGCAAGAAGTGGGCCGGGCATCGATGTGTGTCGTCGTTGGCAGTTCACCAGTATAAGAGGCAGCTTAGTGGCCGGGCCACCCACCGTGAGTGAACCGGGTTGACAGCCTTGTCAACCAGGTTGAACGTGTGATCGACGATCCTGTCAAGTTTGACAGTAACCCCACCTTCGTGGAACCCTACGAGTCAACAGTTGGATGCAAGCACGTCGAGAAGTCTTCCCAAATACCTAGCGATATATCTAGACGACGAGGGAATTGACAGTGTTGTGAGCTTCAAGAGCTCTGAAGTCGGGTGCTGTGCGTGTGTCGTCCGGGACGGCTGATAACTTCAGTGACTTCGTAGTGGTGAGAGGCAGTTACTCTGGGAGTACAGTGACAAGGACTAATTGGGAAACGTACGACGACCGCCGAGACGTAGGCTGGCTGCCGTAGTTGGGAGGAAAGTTGACGGCCAGGAGACCGACTTCAACCCTGCGACGTACTGTAGAGAAAGAAGCACGGACCTGCTGTGTACAGAAGCGGCGAGACGCGACATCCTAAGGTGTGGGCTTGTGTTTCTGGATGAACGAGGCGAGAGCCTGGACCAGGAGCTACAACCCAACTGTCATCCTAGGATGGTGAAGTAGGTGTTTACAGTTCCCTCCCATTTCCCCTTTAGTTAGCTATAANCACCCCCCAACTCTTCGCCTTTGCCAGTGAATGCAAT
Source organism: Procambarus virginalis (assembly GCA_020271785.1). Classification (NCBI taxonomy): domain Eukaryota; kingdom Metazoa; phylum Arthropoda; class Malacostraca; order Decapoda; family Cambaridae; genus Procambarus; species Procambarus virginalis. Next base: position 133,473 of record WNGS01161699.1, on the reverse strand, counting down.
TTAAGCTTTGTTAATCTTTCTTCATATAAAGATTTCTAATTTGGGGAATTAACTTAGTCATCCTACGCTGGACACGTTCAAGTGAATTTATATCCATTCTATAATATGGCGACCAAAACTGAACTGCATAATCTAAATGGGGCCTAACCAGAGCAAGATATAGCTTGAGAACCACACCAGGTGTCTTGTTACTTACGCTGCGATTAATAAATCCGAGTGTCCGATTTGCCTTATTACGAACATTTATGCATTGATCCTTTTTGTTTTAAATTCTTACTAATTATAACTCCCAGATCCCTTTCGCAATCCGACTTCGCAATCTCAACACCATCTAGCTCGTATCTTGTAACTCTATCATCATTACCTAGCCTCAGAACTTTACATTTATCAGCATTAAACTGCATCTGCCAGTCCTTTGACCATTTCAAAACCCTATCTAGATCAACTTGAAGTGATAGTGAGTCCTCCTCCGAATTAATTTCCCTACCGATTTTCGTATCATCGGCAAATTTGCAAATGTTGCTACTCAAACCTGAATCTAAATCATTTATATATATTATAAACAACAGAGGTCCCAGGACAGAGCCTTGAGGCACTCCACTTACAACATTTTCCCACTCTGACTTGACTCCATTTATACTACTCTCTGTTTCCTTTGGTATAGCCATGCCCTAATCCAGCTTAATATAGCACCCCAATACCATGAGCCTCTATCTTTTTAATCAGTCTTTCATGTGGCACTGTATCGAAAGCTTTGCTAAAGTCAAGGTACACAACATCACAATCCTTACCACTATCATCAACTGCCTCAACTATGCTAGAATAAAAAGATAACAAATTTGTTAAACATGAACGGCCATTTATAAAACCCATGTTGCGACTCAATTTAATAATTATGTTTTCAAGATGAAGACGAATTTTATTTGCTATTATAGATTCGAGTAACTTTCCCACAATAGACGTTAGGCTAATTGGTCGATAGTTAGACGCAAGTGATCTATCTCCTTTCTTAAAAACTGGTATCACATTAGCAACTTTCCAAACTCTGGCACTCTGCCTGACTCTATTGATTTATTAAATATGATTGACAGTGGGTCACAAAGCTCCTCTTTGCATTCTTTCAGCACTCTGGCAAACACTTCATCCGGCCCTGGGGATTTGTTTGGTTTGAGTTTTACTATTTGTTTAAGAACATCCTCCCTGGTAACTGCTAAACTCGTCAACCTGTCCTCGTCCCCACCCACATAGACTTGTTCGGCTGAAGGCATATTGTTAAGTTCCTCTTTAGTAAATACAGATACAAATATTTATTAAAAATACTACTCATCTCTTCATCACTATCTGTTATTTGACCTGTCTCAGTTTTTAATGGACCTATCCTTTCCCTAGTCTTAGTTCGATATAACTGAAAAAAACCTTTAGGATTTGTCTTTGCTTGCCCTGCTATACGAACTTCATAGTTTCTTTTTGCTTTCCTTATCTCTTTTTTAACATTTCTAACTAGTTGTACGAATTCCTGTTCTAAAGTGACCTCCCCATTTTTAATCCTTTTGTACCAAGCTCTCTTTTTACCTATAAGATTCTTCAAATTCTTTGTTATCCACTTTGGGTCATTAGTAATCGATCTATTCAATTTGTGTGGTATACTACGTTCCTGTGCTTTGTTTAGAATATTCTTAAATACGTTATAAATTGAATCCACATCGAAATCCCCATTTACATCACCTATCGCTGGGTTCATGTCTCGCTCCAAGACCGGCCCACACCCCATACCCAAGACTTTCCAATCAATTTGACCCAAAAAATTTCTTAGGCTATTAAAATCAGCTTTTCGAAAATCTGGCACTTTAACAGAATTTTCTCCTACAGGTCTATTCCATTCTATGCTAAATCTGATTTCTTTGTGATCACTGTTCCCTAGCTCACTCCCTATTTCGATGTCAATAATTTGTGTTTCCCTGTTAGTTAACACTAAATCTAAAATATTATTTTCCCGTGTTGGTTCCTTAATGTGTTGCGTAAGAAAGCAATCGTCAATTAATTCTAGAAAATCTTCTGCTTCACTATTCCCTGTTTTGTTCAACCAGTTTATTCCACTAAAATTAAAGTCACCCATGACATAAATACTTTTAGATCTAGATGCCCTAGATATTTCATCCCATAGATGCTTTGCTCCCATTCTGTCTAAATTTGGTGGCCTATATATAACTCCTATTATAATATTATTTGCTTTTTCGTTTAATTCTATCCAAATAGTTTCTGTGTGTGGCTCAGTTTTGATTCCCTCTTTGAGACTACATTTCAAATTGTCCCTAACGTATATGGCTACTTAACCTCCTCGTCTAATATATCTATCTGTGTGAAATAGTTTAAATCCATTTATTTGATATTCAGCTAATAGTTCTCTATTATCAACATTCATCCACGTTTCGGTAAGTGCAATAATATCTATTTTTTCTGTGCAGACAAGAGCATTTAATTCGTTAATTTTATTTCTTAGACTTCTACTGTTTGTGTAATATACCCTAAGTGAATTGTTATTTGAGGCCCTTCTCTCTTTCCTGATCATTTTGCCAATTCCTTTCTCCCGCAAACACATACTTTTATTACATCCTTCCTCCAAATCAATTCCCATACCTCTATCTACTAACAGTTTAAACCCAAACAAACACCTCTAACCACTTCTTCCAACGAGTTTGAAACAGCAACAACCCCAGCTCTCGATAGATGCACCCCATCCAGAGCATACATTTCATTTCTTCCATAGAAGTGTTCCCAGTTGTCTATATAAGATATTGCATTAGATTTGCAATATCTTTCCAGCCTGCAATTGACACCAAGTGCCCTCGACATCCATTCATTTCCCACTCCCTTTCTTGGAAGAATGCCGCATATGATCGGGATTCCTCCCTTGCTCCTAACTAATTCTATTGCTGTCTTGAATTTCTGTATTAGTTCCTCACTTCTAACTCTCCCAACATCATTACCCCCTGCACTAATACAAATAATGGGTTTGTTCCCATATCCCGTCATAATATCTTTCATGTTTCCAACAATATCACCAATACCAGCTCCAGGATAGCAAACCCTTAATCTGTTCCCTTTATCTCTGGCACGAAACGTTCTGTCCAAATACCTCACCTGGGAATCTCCCACAACCAAAATTCGCTTCAATCCTCCCTTTTCTCTTGGGGCACTTTGAGGGACCCGCGCTTCAATGTTCCTCGTCGCTATGATCTTACCTCCACGCTGAACCATAGGTTCACCACAGCACTCGTCCTCCAACACATCAAATGCGTTTGTAATCTTTATGCTATTTGGTGTCTGTTTTACCAAGGTCTTCTTAAGACCCCTGTCTTTTACTAGAACATAAGAATGGAAGTAACTGCAGATGGCCTATTGGCCAATACTTCCTCTTGATGCTTCTATATTGGTTCGGAGTCTTCAAGTGGGTAGAATATATTTGTGCATTAATTGGCTGTTGATTGCTGCTGTTGACTTTTTGATGTGTAGTGCCTCGCAGATGTCGAACCCGCCTGCTATTGCTGTATCTATCGATGATTTCTGTGTTGTTTGTTAAGATTATCATATAACATCAATAACAAGACCATCACCAGAAAAACCTTAACAAACAACACATGGTCAGTTGAGCCCACACTCATAAGCGATCACAATTGTGTCCAAATTTATCTGAAGTTGGAAATACCCACCCCTATCTCCACTAGAAACGTGAAGCCTCGCTCTAGTGAAATAGGATTCCTACAGAATTTCTTCTCCGAGTGGCATAGAAACTATGTTTTCCCCTAAGGTATTAATCAGAAAGAACAACATTTTGTCAACTTAATTCAAAGTGCGGTAAATCACTTAATTCAACTTAAAAAAAGTCCACCATACACCACAAAGATTATTAGTACTATTGCGAACGAACCAAAGAATTCAAGCATTGACTTGACAGCAAAAGGAAGTTGTACAAAAATCACCCAAGCGATCACAACAGGACCCGTCTCTGTGAAGTCAACGAACATGTGCACCATGAGACCCAGGATGATCAAAGAACAAAAGAACTGGAATGGTGTTCACATCTGAATGAACACACCTTTCCGGGATAGACGTAGCAGAAAACCCACAGGACCACTGGAAATAAAACTCCAAAAGCCCACTACCCTAAGGGTCCTCATGTAACGGGGGGGAAGGAAGAAGAATTTCAATAATGAGTAAGTAGGAAGTGAGTAGGAGAAGTAGAAGAGGTAGAAGGGTAGATAGGTAGAAGTAGGAAAGTAGATAGTAGAAGTATAAGAGTAGATAGTAGAAGAGTAGATAGTAGAAGAAGAAATTAGAAGATGCTATAGTAAAAGTAGAAAATGCTGCCACCATCCATTCTAGATCATATACATACAAGACAAGGAATGGAACTTGTCTGTATCAACATAATACCCTCAAAGATGTTTCAAGAGGTATACTCCCTCTGTATCATGTACTCATTCAAAATTCTAGGGAACAAAGTTAAACACAATTTAAATAATAACTTTCAATTATATTTCACATACTGAGTATCAATAATTTAAGCAAGTATAAATGGTCAAGCTTAATAGTTCAAAGTGAGTCATCATCCAAGAATTCGAGAACCCTACAACTCGACTGCCCCTTTAAATCACACAACACCTGTAACCACGATCAAGTCACCTTAATGTTCAACTCACCAAGTGTCTGAGCTCCGTGGAATAGAGAGGGGGGGGGGGTCTGTAGTTGACAGAGACTGTCCCGCCCCACCGGCTGGCCGCCTGTGTGGACGGCGGGCCGCTGCTGGCTGTTTTTCTGTCTATTGCTCTGCTTCTTCTGTCCTTCTCCTCCTGCTGAATCGATATCTCTCCGAGTATATATTGGGAAACCTAGTGGCTAACTCCGCCCACAAGTTAGATAGCCTGGGCACTCTACCAAGCCACTCCTTAAACGTCGGCATGTTTGAAGGCTACCCGGCTCAATTATAAGATTAGCGAGAGCCAGGTGAGATTCGCATGACCTGACCTCAGGTCAACTCGGTGTCATTAACACTAGAGGTGTGAGATCCAGGCCAGACAAGCTGGCGTCTGTCAAATCCTTGTCTGTGACTCATATATCTCCATGTATGTATTAAATAAAACTAAACCAAACACCTTTACAGTGTTACATCTCCCCTTCTCCCCGAAAATAAAGTTTTTGCAACACTGCTAAAGCAAGCTAGCTGTGTGCGACAACTTTATTAACGAAGAAAAGAATACATCCTAGCTAACAAATATACATCATCCTACTCTAAAAAAAATGAAATATGTAGATAGGCGTCCATTGTCTCTGGCTGGGCGGCGTCACTGCTTGGTCCTGTAGATAGTCCTGTACCATATTTCTTCAACACAACTGCGTCCGTCGCTTCTCCGTCGTAACGCACAACAACTCTTAGCCAACCAGGAAGCCGTTACTACTTGAACTGCGCACAGGACCGTGGAATTCGGTTGTCCCAGCTGATCTGTAATTGGCCCTACGTCAGTCACCATGAGAGACGTATATTGGGGTTCTTCACAGCTATAGGGACTACAAGTTTCGAGACCTCCATATAGTTGGCACCGTAGAAATCCCATCCTACTTCTTCCCTCCCAGTTGCTCCAGTACGCCTCCTTCAGAGAGCCACTTCTGACAGCCACATCAAGTCTGCACGACACAGGAGGAATCACTCAACAGAGCACCATGCTTGCAGGAGGGGCGGCCAGTTAAGGCAAACGATCCTGTCTTGCAATTACGCTCCATGCAATGATGCTGACACCAGCAAGGGACACTAGGCATCGTGTCTCACTCAGCTTGGTCTTATCTTCTTCTCTTCTTTCTTCTCTCTTCTTTCTTCATTTTTCTCTCTTCTTTCTTCTCTCTTCTTTCTTTTTCTTCTCTCTTGGGTCTTAGACAAGCGACCTGGGGTCCATTTGGGGTCTGTCCGTCCTGGGGTCCATCCTAGGTAGACCGATGTTGGTGGGACAGACTGGAGTCGTTGTTGCTCCTCTTCCATTTTTACCTGGGGTCCACTGGGGGTCCGTCCGTCCTGGGGTCCACTGGGGTAGACCATAGTAACTGACCACGAGGCTGCATCTTGGGGGTCCCTCGGGGTGATGGTGGTGGTGGTGGACCCATGACATCCAGGTAAGGGGATGGTCGTCGCGGTAGGGGTGATAAACGCCCCTGAGTGTGGTACAAAGCCGCCGTCTCCCTCTTCTGTATATGTGCGCACCTCTCTCCTCGCTCCCACCTGTGAATGAACATAAAAGCGACAATACCGTGTTCCAAGCTGCTGTGTGACCTGTAGTTAACATAGGGTTCACACAGTCTAGACATAAGGTTCTCCTCCTTGCAACAACTACACTTAAATTTTTAAAATAATCCAATTAACTCTGAATGATACTGACTTGGTGGAACAAAAACAGTAACAGAGGGAAGTTAGAGAAGAGAGAATAAGATCGTCACTACCTAAACTTGTCACTAAACGAATCTCCACAAAAATATCAATACTAATCGACCAAACACTAGCCTAACTTAACTGTACCCTTCTTAATCTTAAGTACTTAATTAACCGTTACTCCCACCCTTATCCTACAGTCACCTACGTGACTCGAGTGTTTCCCTCGCTTCTATCGCGGGTCCACAACTCAAAACTTTTGCCACACCCTGTGACCAGACTTCAACGCCAGGCGTCCCTAGACGTGAGTCAACTGACATACCAAGCCTCCCCTTAGTATGCTGTACAATACCAGTACACCTCGGGTTATTGCGTTCAAATGGAGTAAAAACAGTTGATCGCAATAATCTGAGCAGAACCACCACTTAAAACTACTTAAGAAATACACCTGCCATCCCCAACTGACCTGGGGACCAGCGGAGGCTGGGTGTCCCCGTGGGACATGCGGGTCACCTGTCACACTCAGATGACCTGCACACCACCAACCGCTAAGTTCCCAACTCACCAAATCTTATCACTAACATAAATCACTACACACGCAAGTTCTGGTGAACATTCCCTGAACTCCACAAAACTCACAAAATCACAAGAACACATTGCCAGAAAATCACTATCTCGTAAACTGAAAAAAAAACTCGCAAACTCGCGAATATTAAACACCTGTCAATATCTCCCTGATAGCGCCTGAGCGGCAAAAGGACACGAGGGACTGAACAATGTTAAATTAACACCTGCTACATTAAACATTGTTCAACACCGCTGTCATCATTGTAACGGGGGGGGGGGGAAGAAATTATATAGAGCGAGTAGGAAGTGAGTAGGAGAGGTAGAAGAGGTAGACGGAGGGGTAGATAGGTAGAAGTAGAAAAGTAGATAGTAGAAGTAGAAGAGTAGATAGTAGAAGAAATAGAAATGCTAGTAGAAGAAATTAGAAGATGCTAAATAGAAAATAGAAAATGCTGCCACCATCCATTCTAGATCATTTACATACAAGACAAGGAATGGAACTTGTCTGTACCAAAAGATGTTATTACCATGTTTCAACTCTAAACATGTACTCATTAATCTCAATATTCAGAAAAGATGTTATCATTAGGTCATTATTAGTATGTTCCATCTTTATCATGTATTCATTAAAATCATGGAACCAGTAACCGCAGAGGTTTTCTTATCTCAACTCCAAAATCTCTAGGGAACAAAGTTAAACACAATTTAAATAATAACTTTCAATTATATTTCACATACTGAGTATCAATAATTTAAGCAAGTATAAATGGTCAAGCTTAATAGTTCAAAGTGAGTCATCATCCAAGAATTCGAGAACCCTACAACTCGACTGCCCCTTTAAATCACACAACACCTGTAACCACGATCAAGTCACCTTAATGTTCAACTCACCAAGTGTCTGAGCTCCGTGGAATAGAGAGGGGGGGGGGGTCTGTAGTTGACAGAGACTGTCCCGCCCCACCGGCTGGCCGCCTGTGTGGACGGCGGGCCGCTGCTGGCTGTTTTTCTGTCTATTGCTCTGCTTCTTCTGTCCTTCTCCTCCTGCTGAATCGATATCTCTCCGAGTATATATTGGGAAACCTAGTGGCTAACTCCGCCCACAAGTTAGATAGCCTGGGACACTCTACCAAGCCACTCCTTAAACGTCGGCATGTTTGAAGGCTACCCGGCTCAATTATAAGATTAGCGAGAGCCAGGTGAGATTCGCATGACCTGACCTCAGGTCAACTCGGTGTCATTAACACTAGAGGTGTGAGATCCAGGCCAGACAAGCTGGCGTCTGTCAAATCCTTGTCTGTGACTCATATATCTCCATGTATGTATTAAATAAAACTAAACCAAACACCTTTACAGTGTTACACTCAAAGGAAGGCACACACATTCATAGTCATAGTCAAGATCAGGGGTACGACATCTGTGCCAGGACAAGCACGTGGGCCACTGCATGGTCAGAGTGTACACAACTAAATGTGATAGTGAAGATCATAACAAATAGTGAATAGGATAGTGAAGAAGTGAGTATGTGGTAACAGAATGTGTGAGTACATGGTAACAGTATACTAGATCTTATGCTGACTACGGAAGAGGGTATGATTAATCAAATTCATGCGAGGGAAAAGCTAACCCTCTCGTGTGACCACAATATTTTCAGATGGACTACGAATATAGGAATACACATAGAGGTGAACAAATCCACAAAGGCCGTGACGAGTATTCGAACTGACGTCCAAGGACATCCCGTCGGTTCGAATCCTCGCCACGGCCCTTGTGGATTTGTTCATTTGATGCATCACACTATTGTGATTTCTGTGTGTACACTTAGAGGTCAAAGGTGATGAATTTCTAGATTACCAGCGAGGTGACTATCAAATATATATTTATTTATTATTTACCTATTTATTTATAAACAAGTAAGTAAATTGGGTTTATGAGAGTACATAGCATTGATATTTTTACATACTTGTAAAGCCACTAGCATGCATAGCGTTTCGGGCAGGTCCTTAATTAATCTAACAGGTAATTTTAAGTAGGTAATTTCTAGAAAAATTGAAAAAAAAGCTTTATATGTACACTGTAAGAGACGTTGACAAAGATTAGTAGGTACATTAAAGTAAAATTTGAGGGATCTCAGCAAGTACAATGTAGCATAACTTGAGGATTTTTTAAAGGTATAATGCAGTAAAATATGCGTTTAATATACCAGCCATGATATAAGACGATAGCAATGATTGCAATGGTAAAGTTGTATCGCTTAAGTACATATATTGAGGGATTGGGTAGCACTAGATACAGTACGAGTTTAAAGCACTATGTACGAAACTATGAGGATGAAACTAGGTACTTTTGGTTTTATTTTAGAATAATGCAAAAAGTTGACAGCTTTTCAATTCGTTGGGGAATAAGTCTCATAGACTAGGTCCCAATATTTGCATAGTATGTACACAGATTAAGTTTGACTCTGGGTATATCAAAGATATATTTATTTCTGGTGTAGTGATTATGGGTTCTATTACATCTGTCCAAGAAGAGTTCCAGAACATGGTTTACATTTAAGAACAGTTTTTTTTTTAATGTAAATGGCACAAGAGAATGTGTGGAGTGAGATTATGTTTAGCATATTTGGGGATGGGGAGCTGAGTGTTGTCTGAAACCAGAGTTTGGTATTGTTCTGATAGCAGATTTTTGCTTGGTAATGAGGGGCTTGAGTTCGTTTGCAGTGGTTGACCTCCCCATGCAGGGATACAACATGTAAGATAGGGATAGATTAGCACGTAGTATAGTGAGATGAGAGCAGGGTTTGGAACATAATTTCTGATTTCAGAGAGTATACCAATGTGTTTTTTAGACTTTCTTGGTTATGTGTTGAATGTTGGTGCTTATGTTGTGTCTCTTGTCTAGGTACAGGCCAAGGAACTTTCCTTCATTATTATTGCTGATGTTAACATTGTCTCTCTGAAGCTGAAATGCACTCCTTGATTTGCTTCCAAACAAGATGTAAAAGGTCTTTTCTATGTTTAGTGTGAGTTAGTTGGTTGACATCCATAAGTGAGCTTTTTTAAGTTCATTATTTACAACATTATTTAATGTGTGTGGGTTGGGGTCTGAGTAGTTGAACAGCAAATAATATAGGTTTAAGAACGTTATAGACATTAGGCAGATCATTGATGTATATAAGAAATAGGAGGGGGTCCTAGGATGCTGGCCTGTGGCACTCCTACAGTTAATGGTAGAGTGAGAGAGGGTATATCATTGATGACTACATATAGGTGTCTGTCACCTATATCGCCTAAGATAGGATCGGATATAGTTCAGGGCAAGGCCTCGGAGTCCATAATGGTGGAGTTTAAGTAAGAGGTCAACCCGTCCTCGCAAATTCGTATAGTCAATATTGACTTATTAAATACGTGCATAGGTGATATACTAAACATAATAGATACCCTTAAAAAGCTTCATACAAAACACCGACCTTACCTAACCTTGTTAGTATGTTAAGATACGCATCTTATAGCTTCGTAATTACAATTGTTACTTTACCTATTATAGATATAGGTTAAGTAATAATTGTAATTACGAAGCAATAAGATGCTTATCTTAACATACTAACAAGGTTAGGTAAGGTCGGTGTTTTCTGTGAAGCTTTTCAAGGTAAACTATTATGTTTAGTATATCACCTATGCACGTATTTAATAAGTCAATGTTGACTATACGAATTTGCGAGGACGGGTTGAAGATGTACTTATGGTTAACAGTATCAAAAGCCTTTCTCAGGTCAACGAAGTCCAATCAGAAACTCATTTATGTCAAGGGCTGAGTAGACTATATCAAGCAGACTAATAATTGCATTGTATGTGTACTCTTTTTGGGAGCGGAAGCCAAACTGACAAGGACTTTATATGTCGAATTTTACGAGGTAGGAGTAAAGTTGTTTGTAAATATTGTTTTCAAATATTTTTGATAATATAGGTAGATTTGATATGGATCTGTAATTATTTATGTCTGCCGTATTGCCAGCTTCATGAAATGTCGTTACTCGTGCTTTTCTAAGGATATCAGGAAAGGTTTGATACTCTAAAGATTTGTTGAACAGCAGAGCTATGGGTGGCGCAAGGGCATAGGAGGCACTCTTGTATACGGTAGATGGTATTTCACAAATGTTTCCAGCATTGGTTTTTAGTGAGTGAATGTTGGACACAAAATCTGTCGGTCGGACTGTTGAAAGGAGATGAGAGTTTGGATAGATGCCTGAAAGATATGTGGTTACATGTGTCTGAGTCTGTGGGATTTTCTGGCAAAGTTAGCATCAATTGACAACCAAATTTGCAGAAAGAGCAGCCAGTAATCAGCATCCAAAAGACAGGACTATCAGTGCAGACAGGATTAGAGGAAGAAATGTGGCACAGAATCCTAACAGCATGTGCTGAACCTCTGACACTGATATTCATTTCAAACTGGATGACCGCAATCGGGTTAAGAAAAACTTCAAATATACATCCTCTGGAGACGACAAAATAAGCTATAAAATTATTAGAAACCTCGGCCCAGAAAGAGATGCTGCATACCTAAGGTCATTTAATTTAGCATGAACATCTCAAACTAGACCGACAGCTTCGAACAGAGTAAACATAAGGCAGAACCCAAAACCCATAGATCCAGCTAATCCAAGACCCATCTCTCTTCAAATCTGTGTAGCCAAGCCTGTTGACAGAATGGCACTCAACAGAATCGAGTGGAAAACGCCTAAACTGCACCAAGACATGAATGCCTATAGAATTGAGGGTTGGCACAGTGGAATGCATTTCAACTCTGTTAGCCCACTAGAATAACAGACCAGGAATAGTGATATTTCTGAATCACCAATAATGATATTCACCATATATATATATATATATATATATATATATATATATATATATATATATATATATATATATATATATATATATATATATATATATTGTGACGATAATCTCTTCTCAGAGATTTAGCCTGCTATATCTTCCCATAGTCACATTCTCAACAATATGCAAGATACGTTTTATAGTGGCTTAACGTATATATCAAGACAGCCACACGCACCTGCAACTCCCTCCTTCCCCCCCACTTCTGCACACCTGGTCGACCCGCAACTGCTGCTCCCAGCCAAACTACCGACTTGCGGCCGTCCTGCATTTTGATTGGCCGTTCACCAACACACCACTCCAGCTCCACGCCAATCACATTCCTCGCCAGTCAATGTTGGACTCCCTTGCAGCCCTACCAGCCAGAATATATCTTGTGCTCGTGCTGTGAACACCTACTTGACCCACCGTATGTGATCAAATAGGGGTTTATAGCTAGCGCATATATTCCCAGCACTAATATTATTGTCCTTGTTATTTCATGTCACTTCTCCTCCCTTTAACGTAATTCAGTTTTATGTTCAGTTATTTTTCCACTTGTTGTTCTGCTCCATTAAGCCAAGATTTTGCCTTTATTTCAATTTGTTTCTTAGTGTTATTAAAGAGCATCTTTTATTATTGTGTTTTATGTCTCTTCCCATACCTTACCACAGATTATCCAACACGCAGTCAATCTTTTTTTCTTTTTTTTTTACTTTTTTTTTTTATATGTGGCCTGGCCTTAACATCTGCCAGTGGAAGACTGCCGACCACCATATCCCACTACTTTACCGTCACATATAATTGGGGGCCTGTCCGGGAGCTTCACTCAGGTATTGGTAAGTGTGGTAAGCGTACTTGGCTTTCATTTCCCTTGCTTTCATTATTTACATTAATCATTTTATTTATTTATATGGTGCTGTGTATATTGTGCATTACGGGAGTAGCATATGGTGAGTGTGAGACAACTTTAGATTACGTGGTGACTGTAGGCCGCAGTCATACTCTTAATTGGTCGTCTCCCCCTTCCGTGTTATTATCCGTGTTTAACATCTTTTGTCCCCAGATATTTCTCACATTTTTGACAGATTATCACATAGGTACCCTGGTACTGTGGTCTGTCTCCGGGTCAATAGCACCTAAATTCTGCAATCCAACTCTAGGAGGAAAAAGAGGGCCATAGATCCTCTAGCACGAACTATTATTGGCGAGTTGGGACCTCGCCGATAGTTCTCGTCACCAGTTGACACTTGCACCCCTACTCATCGGTCAGATTGATGGTACTTACCAAGGTAGGGAATTAGCTTTCTTTCTTTTGAGCACAAAGTTCGCTAATTCTGTAAGTACCATATTCAATTTCAGTGGGTACCTTTGCTTATGTTCTATAGTGACTCGGCAGGGTATGACTACATTTTTTGTACTACCTAATTACTTTGAAACCATTTAGTGTTTTACTTGTTTTTCGAAACTCTGTTTCAATTAATTAGTAGGATTTTCTTGCCCTTATCCCCCACAGTGAGTACCGGGTACAAGATTTCCTGCGACCTTATTCATTTACCATCTTGAATTACTTTAATTATTAATAATTCCCCACAGGATAGGTATCAGTTGCCACGTTTCCTGTTTCTGACATTCACCATATTCTCACTGTATATTCGTGTCTCCTTTATTTTGCTATATTTTCACAATGTTTCGCCTACAAGCTTTCAAGGCAAATCCAGAAGGTGAAATAGAGAAATTGCGTCACGCTAAAAGGGTCGAATTGATAACTCTTGCACACGAGTATCAATTGGAAGTTCCACCTGGCGCCAACAAATATGCCATAAATAATATAATTTTAGATTATCTTTTGGATGAAGGGACGATAGATTCTGATACTCATGAACAATACACTATTTCAGATAAACATGACTTGACAGCAATGAAGCTCAAATTAGAACTTGCCAAGATCGAGCGGGAGCAACAAAAGAAGCAGCTGCCATCAGAAGGGAAGATCAAGAAAGAGAATCCGCCTCAAGGAGCGTGAGGCAGCCCTGGCCAAAGAAGCAGCTGCCATCCGGAGAGAAGAAAGTGAAAGGGAGCCCTACTCCTCAAAGGACAGCAAGAGAGAGAGGCCGCACTAAGAAAGAAGAAGTGAACGTGAGTTGGCCTTATACAAACAGCGACTCGAGATACAACGTGAACACGACAAACGGCAGGCAGAAACAGCTCTAGACTGTCGTGACCGAGAACTCACGAGGGACGCTGCACACCAAGCTCAACTCCAACAAGCTGCAGCTAGTCTTCCTCCCAGTTTCAATGTCTCCCATGCAAGTAAGTTAATGCCCCCGTTCATAGAAACGGAGGTTGATGTGTTTTTCACTACTTTTGAGACCCTTGCTGATCAACTTAATTGGCCTGACGACCAATGGGCTACCCTTCTCCGAGTACATTTAACAGGTAGAGCAGCAGTCACACTCAGCACTTTGGCATCAGAAAACGACTACACCACCTTGAAGCAAGCTGTGTTGGACGCCTACCTTCTCTCCACCGAAAGCTATCGACGAAAGTTCCGTGACTACGTCAAGGCAAGTACCACCACCTTCTTAGAATTTGCTAACACCAAACGGAGATATTTCATGAAATGGCTGGAGGCAGCACATGTCTCTACTTTTTCAGAGCTTGTCAACCTCATACTGGTTGAAGAATTTTTGAGACGTGTACCTCCTCCTGTCCGCCTATACTTAGCAGACAAAGAAGAGACGGATTTGGTGAAGTGCGCGAAGTCAGCTGACACTTACAGCCTCATCCACCGGCTGACACCAGAACCTACCAGCAAGAAGTCTTGGTACAGTTACGAGAAAGCGAGCCCAGATCAAGGTACCTCTCAACTGTACTGCAGGTATTGTCGACTATATGGACATACCATTGAAAAATGTGGTAAGTCCCAATCTAAAGGTAACATCGAACCTCCTAAGTCTAAACCTACTCACCCTAAGTCCGGTAAGCCTGTAATGAATGTTGGTGTTCATGCTAATGATCTCTCTCTCTTTAGCAAGCATCTATATCCAGGAACTATCTCTACCCACGGTTCAGATTCAGAGGGACGTTTTGGACTTAAGATCCTGCGGGACACAGCGGCTCTACAATCGATCGTCTTGAAATCAGCTGTGCCCAACGTCGCCTACACAGGAGAGACTGTATTCATCACTGACCTTACTGCTACAACTCCTTATCCCCTTGCCAGAGTTTACCTAGATTGTCCCTTCGTGACCGGTGAAGTCCAAGTCGCCGTCAGGGAAAAGCCTTTTCCCATGCCTGGAGTGCAACTTCTCCTGGGCAACGACTTGGCAGAAGACCAACAACCAAACAACCTGATCGTCAAGGACATATCCGAGGTAAGCAACTCTGTGTTGGATAACCCGATTTTTGAGCATGTTCCAGCAAAGGTTCAAGAGAGTGATGAAGGTTCTCCTCCTGTTATGGTGACCACCCGTGCTCAAGCTGCACGACCACAGCCAGCTGACTCTACTGCTACCGCTGTCCCTCAGGACCCTTCGAAACTACCCCCTAATCTGACCGCTTTGGAGTTCCGTAAGTTACAGAGAGATGATCTTACCTTGACACCATTATTCTTTCAGGCTGAAACCCAATCCGACAGTGTTCCTGGGTTCTTTATGGAGAACGAATTACTCTATCGCAGGTATAGACCCAGTAAACTGAAGGACGAGGACGATTGGGCAGACGTTGAACAACTAGTGATTCCTACCAGCCTGCGGCCCACGATTCTACACCTGGCCCACGGAGCATTGTCACACTACGGGTTCAACAAGACTTACCATGGAATTCGACAAGACTACTACTGGCCAGGTATGGTTAACGATGTAAAGAAGTATGTCAACAATGCCACGTGTGTCAGTTAGCCGGGAAACCGAACGTTTCCATTCCCAGAGCACCACTGATACCCATCCAGGTGCCTGAGGAACCGTTCCACAAGCTTATTATTGACTGTGTTGGTCCTTTGCCTCGGACCAGTGCAGGCAACGCCTATATCTTAACCATCCTGTGTCCTACCACCAGATTTCCGATAGCAGTTCCAGTGAAAAATATTACGGCTGCTACAGTGGTGAAGAATCTACTGAAAATCTTCACCCAGTATGGATTTCCGAGGGAGATTCAGAGCGACTGTGGCACCAACTTCACCAGTGATCTCTTCAAACGGACTCTGGAGGAGTTCAACATCAAACAGGTACTGTCCAGCCCCTATCATCCTGCTTCACAGGGTTCTCTCGAGCGTAGTCATCAAACCATCAAGGCACTCTTAAAAAAGTTTTGTAATGAGACCTCAAAGGATTGGGATAGGCAAATTGATCTCATCATGTGTATTTTCAGAAGTCTTCCCAACGAGTCACTAGGAGTATCTCCTTATGAGATGCTCTACGGACGTAAGTGCCGTACACCTCTCAAGGCTTTCAAGGATTCTCTACGTGATGCCACCTTCAGTGAGCATCAGAATGTGCCCCAGTATCTTCAAAACCTCCGACACATTCTAGAGAGGGTCCATTCCTTTGCTAGCAACAACCTACAGAAAGCCCAGGAGAGGATGAAGACTCGTTACGACCAGCACTGCAAAGTAAGGAAGTTTAAACCGGGAGACTTAGTTCTTGCCTATTTCCCTATCCCAGGTTCTCCTTTACAGAACAGGTTCTCAGGACCCTACCGTGTTAAGGAGTGCCGGAACAACTTCAACTACGTTCTCGAGACCCCCGATAGGCGGCGGAAGACCCAGCTGTGCCACATCAATCTACTCAAGCCCTATCATGGGGTTCCTCCCACTGTGTTAACCAATTTCACCTCATTTACAGGTCCATACAGCCACAGTGAGACCTTCCCTGCTTCTCCTTCCGAAAACACTGACACTGAGACAGCGCTTTCTAATTCGGAAATCCTTACTGACTTTCACCATCATTTTCAACACCATAATTGTGCTCCTCTATCATATTCTAATACATCTCTCGCCTCACCAGATATCACCAAGTCTCCCATCCTCCATATCGACGCCAGTGGTACCGGCAACGTGGGTGACCTGGTACAACAAGGCGAAGAGACTATACGTACCAACTACCATAAACGACACCACGAGCAACAAGGAGCTACTCGTCGTCCTGAACGGGCAACACTTTGCTCCATACCAGCAAAGTACTCAGTCCACCACCATCTACATGGACCACAACCATCTTCATTTCCTACAGACAGCCCAACTCAACCATCGACTACTTCTATAATGGGCTTGCCAGCTACATCATTTCAGCCTGGAGATTGCTACACCCAGAAGTCTGACTACATCATATCAGACGTCCTCTCCAGCATCACTGAGGTAGAGCCAGCTCCACCTCCCACTCTACCTCCCGTGAACGTGACTCTACCAGAACCGCAGGCTTCGGGGGAGAGTTGTGACGATAATCTCTTCCCAGAGATTGAGCCTGCTATATCTTCCCATAGTCACATTCTCAACAATATGCAAGATACGTTTTATAGTGGCTTAACGTATATATCAAGACAGCCACACGCACCTGCAACTCCCTCCTTCCCCCCACTTCTGCACACCTGGTCGACCCGCAACTGCTGCTCCCAGCCAAACTACCGACTTGCGGCCGTCCTGCATTTTGATTGGCCGTTCACCAACACACCACTCCAGCTCCACGCCAATCACATTCCTCGCCAGTCAATGTTGGACTCCCTTGCAGCCCTACCAGCCAGAATATATCTTGTGCTCGTGCTGTGAACACCTACTTGACCCACCGTGTGTGATCAAATAGAGGTTTATAGCTAGCGCATATATTCCCAGCACTAATATTATTGTCCTTGTTATTTCATGTCACTTCTCCTCCCTTTAACGTAATTCAGTTTTATGTTCAGTTATTTTTCCACTTGTTGTTCTGCTCCATTAAGCCAAGATTTTGCCTTTATTTCAATTTGTTTCTTAGTGTTATTAAAGAGCATCTTTTATTATTGTGTTTTATGTCTCTTCCCATACCTTACCACAGATTATCCAACACGCAGTCATTCTTTTTTTCTTTTTTTTTTTACTTTTCTTTTTTTATATGTGGCCTGGCCTTAACATCTGCCAGTGGAAGACTGCCGACCACCATACTCCACTACTTTACCGTGACATATATATATATATATATATATATATATATATATATATATATGCAAACAAGCCTGAATGGTCCCCAGGACTAGATACAACTGAAAACTCACACCCCAGAAGTGACTCGAACCCATACTCCCAGGAGCAACGCAACTGGTATGTACAGGGACGCCTTAAACCACTTGACCATCACGACCGGACAAAAGGAAGTGATAGCCGAGGTTATATGAACCACTTCCCCGCCGGCACTCGGATGGTAATCTTGGGCATAGCATTTTATCAAATCACCTCATTTTTTGGGGCAACACGTGAGGAACACAAATGCAAACAAGCCTGAATGGTCCCCAGGACTAGATACAACTGAAAACTCACACCCCAGAAGTGACTCGAACCCATACTCCCAGGAGCAACGCAACTGGTATGTACAGGGACGCCTTAAACCACTTGACCATCACGACCGGACAAAAGTCCTGGGAGTATGGGTTCGAGTCACTTCTGGGGTGTGAGTCTATTTAATGAAAAGAATATGGAGGCTTAAACTCCTACAACACTGCAGACTGCTAAACTATGTGGACGACCATGTCATCATCATTAAGGGAAGGGATGCGGTGCGCCATGCACCAAAATTATTTTACTGCATCAGTGAAAAGGCTAAGTAGATTGGTATAAAACTGCCATTCTATCAAAATAGTGAAGCCGGACAACCAACTCTTAAGTACAGGGTTAACCAATAGAATGGGTTGACACTTATCAATATCTAAGAATAATCCTGGACTCACAGGTAAATTTTAAGGATGAGGTAAATTACTTGTGAGAGAGAACGGCGGCCAAAACGGCAATCTTCATATCGTTAACCTCCCTCGCTGGAGTAGCCAATCTGCAAATCTTTCGCACATATTATGTACATGGCAGTCACATCAGTGATGGATTATGCAGCATCTGCACTCACAAGCCTATCACAACAACAGTGGAAAAAGATTGAAGTAGCCCAAATTAATGCTATGAGAGCTGCCCTGGGAGCCCCTATGTGGACTTGAATTTGAAAGTCTAAGACTGGAAACGGGTTTGGCCTATGATCAACAAAAAAATCGAAAAACAGCAACGATTGTCAGTATGATAAGAGTTTACCCTGATCAAATCCCAATTGGACAAACCTTGGTGGTTGGACTTGGTAAAAACAACGGAAACTCTTGGACTGTCAGAGCGGGTGAAATCCTAAAGAGGCTACAGACTTAAAGGAGTTAAAAAACAGAGCAATACAAAAATGTGCAGCTTAAGATCAGGAGAGGGCAGGTTATCCAGATTACAGATGGGGGAGAAGTCAAAATCCTTTACCTGGTCAGGCAAAACTAAATCTATATATCTCGGATGACAAACAGGTTCAGAACCAGAGAGGAAATGTACCGAATAGTAACGTGCTAAATGCAGTAGCAGGTAATGGAGACGTATCTGGATGGAGAAATTTGATAAGTGAGGTGCCACAAGGGTCCATTTTGGGGCCATCCCATTTTTCGTATACATCAATGACATAGACGAGAATATTACAAGCCCCATCATCAAATATGAAGATGAGACAAAGATTTATGTTAAAGTGGGAAATGATTACGATATTGAAGTCTTACAAAGAGATCTACATGAACGCCACGAATTTGCCAGAAGACTAGCCAATGCTTAGGTAAATACTGGTTCAGTAACCGGGTTGTTGATTTGTGGAACCAATTGCCGAGTAACATTGTGGAGGTGGGGTCCCTCGATTGTTTCAAGCGCGGGTTGGACATGTATATGAGTGGGATTGGTGGTTATAAATAGTAGCTGCCTCGTATGGGCCAATAGGCCGTCTGCAGTTGCCTTTGTTCTTATGTTATGTTCTTATGCTTTTTTTAATATGGACACATGCAAGACCATGCATGTGGGACATAACAACCCACGTGACGACTACTAAATTAATAGCATTTTATTGCAGCAGATTGATGAAGAAATGTACCTTGGAGTCAAGATCCACTGCTAATTAAAAGTTGCACAACAGGTGGATGCGGCAGTCAGTAAAGCTATTCAAACTCTTGGGATAATCAAGCGTACCTTTGACTATAAGGAAAAGAAGGAAAGGTTTCAATAGTATAAATCTCTGGTGTGCCTCCGCTTAGATTATTGTAACCAAGCATGAAAACCTCATTTTCAGGACATAACTACTCTGAAATAGGTGCAACACCGGGCAACAAAGCTCATTTCAGAGCTAAGTCATTTCTAGTATCATTAATACTAGAAATACTGTTTTATTATATATTTCTAAATATAAGAAATATTATATATTTCTATAGACATAGCTGCTCTGAAGAAGGTGAAACACCGGGCAACAAAAGTCATTTTAGAGCTTAGTCATTTCTAGGATTATTAGATACTATAAATATTTTTATTATTAGAAATACTATATATTTCTAAATATTATAGTTCTAAATATAAAAAATATTCAATATTCCTAACACGTGAAGGCCACAGGGCCGCTAACAACACTGCAAACCAGGCATGACAGGGCGGATCTTATTGAAACTTAAAATACTGAAGAAGTTAGGGAATGTTGATCCCGATATTTTCTTCCCAAGGTCAGACATAACACACACATGGAGCAAAGGTTTCAAGCTCAACAAGCCTCAATGTAGGTCTAAGAACTGGAGATGCTTTTTCACCCATAGGTGAAAAAGCATCTTATTAACCCAAGGAACAACCTACCCGCCGAAGTCGTAACTGCCAAAACTCTGTTGTTTCAAAATATATCTGGAAAAGATCATCATAGAGAATGTGGTACCTTCGACAAGCCGCCGACTTCCTGTCCTTGTCGAGGCCACTAGGGTTAAGAACATAAGAACAAAGGTAACTGCAGAAGGCCTATTGGCCCATACGAGGCAGCTCCTATTTATAACCACCAAATCCCACTCATATATATGTCCAACCCATGCTTGAAACAATCGAGGGACCCCACCTCCACAATGTTACGCGGCAATTGGTTCCACAAATCAACAACCCTGTTACTGAACCAGTATTTACCCAAGTCTTTCCTAAATCTAAACTTATCCAATTTATACCCATTGTTTCGCGTTCTGTCCTGTGTTGATACTTTCAATACCCTATTAATATCCCCTTTGTTATGTCCATTCATCCACTTGTAAACCTCTATCATGTCACCCCTAACTCTTCGCCTTTCCAGTGAATGCAAATTAAGCTTTGTTAATCTTTCTTCATATGAAAGATTTCTAATTTGGGGAATTAACTTAGTCATCCTACGCTGGACACGTTCAAGTGAATTTATATCCATTCTATAATATGGCGACCAAAACTGAACTGCATAATCTAAATGGGGCCTAACCAGAGCAAGATATAGCTTGAGAACCACACCAGGTGTCTTGTTACTTACGCTGCGATTAATAAATCCGAGTGTCCTATTTGCCTTATTACGAACATTTATGCATTGATCCTTTTGTTTTAAATTCTTACTAATTATAACTCCCAGATCCCTTTCGCAATCCGACTTCGCAATCTCAACACCATCTAGCTCGTATCTTGTAACTCTATCATCATTACCTAGCCTCAGAACTTTACATTTATCAGCATTAAACTGCATCTGCCAGTCCTTTGACCATTTCAAAACCCTATCTAGATCAACTTGAAGTGATAGTGAGTCCTCCTCCGAATTAATTTCCCTACCGATTTTCGTATCATCGGCAAATTTGCAAATGTTGCTACTCAAACCTGAATCTAAATCATTTATATATATTATAAACAACAGAGGTCCCAAGACAGAGCCTTGAGGCACTCCACTTACAACATTTTCCCACTCTGACTTGACTCCATTTATACTAACTCTCTGTTTCCTTTGGTATAGCCATGCCCTAATCCAGCTTAATATAGCACCCCCAATACCATGAGCCTCTATCTTTTTAATCAGTCTTTCATGTGGCACTGTATCGAAAGCTTTGCTAAAGTCAAGGTACACAACATCACAATCCTTACCACTATCAACTGCCTCAACTATGCTAGAATAAAAAGATAACAAATTTGTTAAACATGAACGGCCATTTATAAAACCATGTTGCGACTCAATTATTAATTTATGTTTTTCAAGATGAAGACGAATTTTATTTGCTATTATAGATTCGAGTAACTTTCCCACAATAGACGTTAGGCTAATTGGTCGATAGTTAGACGCAAGTGATCTATCTCCTTTCTTAAAAACTGGTATCACATTAGCAACTTTCCAAAACTCTGGCACTCTGCCTGACTCTATTGATTTATTAAATATGATTGACAGTGGGTCACAAAGCTCCTCTTTGCATTCTTTCAGCACTCTGGCAAACACTTCATCCGGCCCTGGGGATTTGTTTGGTTTGAGTTTTACTATTTGTTTAAGAACATCCTCCCTGGTAACTGCTAAACTCGTCAACCTGTCCTCGTCCCCACCCACATAGACTTGTTGGGCTGAAGGCATATTGTTAAGTTCCTCTTTAGTAAATACAGATACAAAATATTTATTAAAAATACTACTCATCTCTTCATCACTATCTGTTATTTGACCTGTCTCAGTTTTTAATGGACCTATCCTTTCCCTAGTCTTAGTTCGATATAACTGAAAAAACCCTTTAGGATTTGTCTTTGCTTGCCCTGCTATACGAACTTCATAGTTTCTTTTTGCTTTCCTTATCTCTTTTTTAACATTTCTAACTAGTTGTACGAATTCCTGTTCTAAAGTGACCTCCCCATTTTTAATCCTCTTGTACCAAGCTCTCTTTTTACCTATAAGATTCTTCAAATTCTTTGTTATCCACTTTGGGTCATTAGTAATCGATCTATTCAATTTGTGTGGTATACTACGTTCCTGTGCTTTGTTTAGAATATTCTTAAATACGTTATAAATTGAATCTACATCGAAATCCCCATTTACATCACCTATCGCTGGGTTCATGTCTCGCTCCAAGACCGGCCCACACCCCATACCCAAGACTTTCCAATCAATTTGACCCAAAAAATTTCTTAGGCTATTAAAATCAGCTTTTCGAAAATCTGGCACTTTAACAGAATTTTCTCCTACAGGTCTATTCCATTCTATGCCAAATCTGATTTCTTTGTGATCACTGTTCCCTAGCTCACTCCCTATTTCGATGTCATTAATTTGTGTTTCCCTGTTAGTTAACACTAAATCTAAAATATTATTTTCCCGTGTTGGTTCCTTAATGTGTTGCGTAAGAAAGCAATCGTCAATTAATTCTAGAAAATCTTCTGCTTCACTATTCCCTGTTTTGTTCAACCAGTTTATTCCACTCAAATTAAAGTCACCCATGACATAAATACTGTTAGATCTAGATGCCCTAGATATTTCATCCCATAGATGCTTTGCTTCCATTCTGTCTAAATTTGGTGGCCTATATATAACTCCTATTATAATATTATTTGCTTTTTCGTTTAATTCTATCCAAATAGTTTCTGTGTGTGGCTCAGTTTTGATTCCCTCTTTGAGACTACATTTCAAATTGTCCCTAACGTATATGGCTACTCCACCACCTCGTCTAATATATCTATCTGTGTGAAATAGTTTAAATCCATTTATTTGATATTCGGCTAATAGTTCTCTATTATCAACATTCATCCACGTTTCGGTAAGTGCAATAATATCTATTTTTTCTGTGCAGACAAGAGCATTTAATTCGTTAATTTTATTTCTTAGACTTCTACTGTTTGTGTAATATACCCTAAGTGAATTGTTATTTTGAGGCCCTTCTCTTTCCCTGATCATTTTGCCAATTCCTTTCTCCCGCAAACACATACTTTTATTACATCCTTCCTCCAAATCAATTCCCATACCTCTATCTACTAACAGTTTAAACCCAAACAAACACCTCTAACCACTTCTTCCAACGAGTTTGCAACAGCAACAACCCCAGCTCTCGATAGATGCACCCCATCCCGAGCATACATTTCATTTCTTCCATAGAAGTGTTCCCAGTTGTCTATATAAGATATTGCATTAGATTTGCAATATCTTTCCAGCCTGCAATTGACACCAAGTGCCCTCGACATCCATTCATTTCCCACTCCCTTTCTTGGAAGAATGCCACATATGATCGGGATTCCTCCCTTGCTCCTAACTAATTCTATTGCTGTCTTGAATTTCAGTATTAGTTCCTCACTTCTAACTCTCCCAACATCATTACCCCCTACACTAATACAAATAATGGGTTTGCTCCCATTTCCGTCCTAATATCTTTATGTTTCAACAATCTCACCAATTACAGCTCCCGGATAGCAAACTCTTAATCTGTCCCC
>WNGS01161699.1:84554-103166 GCA_020271785.1 Procambarus virginalis | reverse complement strand
CGCAGCCGACGCATATGCTTGGCAACAATAGTCTAGTTGGCTGCGAATGGAGGTTGTATAGAAACGGAGCAGGATTTTATGGTGTGTCCCCAGGTGGTGCCAGTGAGGGCTTTAAGTATGGCGAGTCGGGGTTGTGTCGTCTGTTTATGGTGTGAATGTGTGCCTTCCAGGTAAGTGAGGGCGAGTCTAAGCACATGCCAAGGTATTTATGTTCTAGTACGTGTTGGATGGGAGTGTTGTGTATTGTGAGGGTGGGTAGATGAGCAAGTCTTTTTTTAGTGAAAATTTGATAATAGGTTTTGGTAGTATTAACTTGATGGCCCCATTGCTGTGTCCAATCTATGAGGTGGTCAAGTGCTGTTTGCATTGTTGAGACTGTATTAGGTAGGACATTGTCTGAATAATACAATGTTAAGTCGTCGGCGTACGCCGAGAGGTGAACAGGATGGGTGTTAGGCAAATCTGCTAAGAATGCAGCAAAAAGGGTTGGGCTTAGTATGGAGCCTTGTGGGACACCCGTTTGTATTAGGATGCCATCGGAAAACTCGCCTTGTATATAGACTTTAGAGGTCCTGTTTGTAAGATAGGACTGTAACCATTAAAGTAATCATCCCTATACGCCTAAACGTGCAAGCTTTGCGAGGAGGCAAGTATGAGGAATGCTATCAAAAGCTCCTTTGAGGTCTAGGTAGAGAACAATGCAAAATTTACTGCTTGTGAGGGAGGTGCGGATTTCATGTTCAAGGCAGAGTATTTGATCAAGTGTGGAGCATTGCGGTCGAAATCCAGCTTGGAGTGACGGTATAATATTATTATACTCAAGGTACCATTGGAGGCGAGTATGTACTAGTCTTTCCACGACTTTACTGAGACATGATAGTAGGGAAATTGGTCTGTATGAGGCAGATTGGAATGGGTCTTTTCCTGGTTTAAGGAAAGGGAGAATAATACTGGTCTGCCATTGTGAGGGAATATTTCCGTGAGTCCAGCATAGGTTGTAATAGTTTAGGATAGTACTATGTGCAGTCGATGGAAGATATTTAATGAGTTCATATGGAATTCCATCCTCTCCAGGTTCCTTGCCAATAGGTAGGCGGGTTAAGGCTAATTGTAGCTCGCTTAGGTGTACATGTTGTCTACGCCGAGCATGGGTAGCAGTATGGCACGATCAATTTCTTGTCTGAGGGAGAGTTCTTGGGCATGAAGGAAGGGTGTTGAGAGGGTAACTTTAAGACATTCAGCAAGAACATTTGCACGCTCCTGAGGTGTTTGACAGAGTGAACCGTTGATCATCAGGGGAAACGAAGTGAATGTTGGGCGACCTTTAATGCTGTTGAATGTAGCCCAGACTTTTGAATGTGGCGTGGTGGGTGTAAGGCCATCACAAAATTTTGGCCATGATGCTCGCTTCGCTGACAGTATGGTTTTTTGGCTGCTGCTGTGACCCGCCGGAGATTAACCCAGTTCTGTAGGGAGGGTTGATGTCTTTGTTTTTGTATGGCTCGTCGACGTAAAGCGACTGTTCGTGTACATTCCGAGTTCCACCACGGTTTAAGTGGTTTGTTGGACCTATGTCCTGAAGTTTTCTTGAGCATTTGGGTGGCTGCAGAATTTATGGCCGAGGTGATTGTGGACAGTCGCTTGTTTGGGTCTACGTCGTCTGTATCTGGGAGACAGACAGTATCAGCCCATTTTTTCTTATCTAGTTTCTTAATATTTCACTTGGGGAGCGTTAGAGGGTGGGTTGGTGACTGACAGTTAGTAAATTTTATAATGAGGGGTTTGTGGTCACTACCAATATCTGGTCCAGTATGAAATTGTAGTTCATGTTGAAAGTTCGCTGAGCCAAAGTAGATGTCCAGTGAGGCTTCATAATTGGTTCTGTAGTTAAAGTAGGTTGCAAGGTAGGGCGGCGAAAGAAGAATATATGGTGCAGTGTCTAAGTAGTTATATAGATCGGTGCCTGCAGTATTTTGGGTACCTCTACTCCATGTTGGGTGGTTTGCATTGAGATCACCTGTAACAATGATCGGTTGCCGTAATTGGTTAAGATAGAATTCCAGTTCATTTAAGTTTATTGTGCCTCCAGGGTTGTATATACCCAGAAAGGATATGTGTGTACCATTGTAAGGTATTAGATATGCTAAAATTTCTAGTTTACCGTTCACAAAATGTGTAAGTGTTACAGGTTTACATGTCATATTACTCCGTGTTAGAAGGAAAATAACACCCCCATACAGTTTGGTCTGTCCAGTCTCTGCATCTGAAAGATTTTAAAAATAGGATTTTGTTTGGGAGTGAGCCAGGATTCAGTTATGAAAGCTAAGTCCGGTTTGGATGGGTAAAGGAATTGTTTAAGTTCTGTGAGAAATGTTTTAATGTTTTTTGCGTTCCAAGTCATGAAGGTTAGGGGAGCCATTTAGGATGTATGGATTATGGATGTGTCTGTTTTCCTTTGATATGCCAATAGTAGTACGTGTTGGATACTTGGATGTGGATGTGGGCTGTGTCTTACTCTTGGTACTGGCGGTTTGGGTTTGTAGCAAGTTAGCTTGGGGAATGATTTTGGTAAGGCGTGCTAAGGAGTTATTTGAGATTTTTTCCATCATCTGTTCAAACAATGTGTGTCCAGCAATAGTAGCTTTGTTTGGGCGGATGTCAGTGTCTGTGGCTGTTGATGGGATGTCTTTTGGGTCAGCCTCAGGGGTGGGTTGTGTTACTTGTGTAAAGAATTTAGTTAGAAGTCGGTCCAGCCTCTTTTCTAGTGCATTTTCGATGCGTGTGACAAAGGTTTCAACAAGATCATTTTCAATGCGAGTGGCAAGAGTTTCAACAAGATCAGGACTCAGTTGTGCAGTTTGTGAGAGATTGTTGAACCCCGGGGTTGTGGGATTGTCGGTGACAGACATATCAGGTACACGCAAGGGTTGTGTTTGATGATGGGCTGAGTTAGGTTGTTTCAATGCACTACTGTATTGCAGGTTGTTTGTAGGGATAACCTTAGTTTTTGCTGCTGCTGCTATGTATGAAGGACATTGTTTGAATGTAATGTCGTGATCGCCACCACAGTTTGAGCAGATGAGTGTATCTGATGTACAATCTTGCGTGTAATGGGAACCAGAGCATTTCCCACATTTAATGTCTTTGGTGTAGCCTTTCCAGGTATGGTTAAAACCTTTACATTTAAAACACTGAGTGGGACGTGGTATATACACCTCTAGTTTATGGAGGAAGCCGTTTAACCAAATTCTCTCCGGGGAAATGTAGTCTAGAAAGGTAAGCAGAGGAGTCCTTGTATCACTCAGTTCTCCGTTTGTTCTTCACATAAATTTTTTGATTACATAGATCGGGATGTCATGCGTCTGAAGTTGTACCTTGATGTCGTCTACACTGATGTCTACCACATGTCGGATTACATAATTTGGTAATCGGTCCCCTAGTGATTTGTAGCACTTGACTTTGTGGCCGCAGATGTCAGTAATGTCTGAAAGCTCAAGTTCTTCGCCATGTTTATGGTCCACTGCGATCGTTTTTTTGTTTATTAGGTCTCATATCGTGCACGTTGATCCCGAATATCTTGGGAATGGCATTATATAAGATACTTTGTGCCCTGCTATGTCTGAAACATTCTCCTCTTCGCCATCAAAGGCAATGATGAAAGTTTGCAAATCAGTGAACTTGGCCTACCTTGGTTGAGCTGTGGATGTAGATACTGAGGCCGCGTGGTGCCGGCATGGTCTCTGTTTACCTCTGCAAGTTGGCCTCCAATCTGTTTGCCTTGCTGTGATGTTTGCTGTCCAGGAAATCTCCATCTAGATCCTCTTCTGAGACCGGGTGACGATCATGATCTAAATGTGTGAAACAGTGGTTTCCCGGTGTCCTCAAAGTTATCGTCAGTGTTTGTAGGAGAGACGCTGCGTGAACCTCCACCAGTCGCCATGACGCTCAGATCACGTCGCAGCAGCACTCTTAAGTTAAGTTAAGACTTAAAAGTTTCA
This sequence comes from Procambarus virginalis, assembly GCA_020271785.1. Taxonomy (NCBI): domain Eukaryota; kingdom Metazoa; phylum Arthropoda; class Malacostraca; order Decapoda; family Cambaridae; genus Procambarus; species Procambarus virginalis. Next base: position 99,168 of record WNGS01161699.1, on the reverse strand, counting down.
TCTACACTACACACACCCTTTATCGCTGGAAATAATTTTCATATCTTCATTACACGCGATACTCATCACAAACTATCTACACTTTACATGGCAATCATCGTAACAATCTTCCGTGCTTACGACCTTCATCACTGTACCGCTCCCGTTGTCAACAACAGGACACGTAGCGTCACTACCACTTCCGTTGTCAACAACAGGACACGTAGCGTCACTACCACTCTCGTTGTCAACAACAGGACACGTTGCGTCACTACCACTTCCGTAGCCAACAACGGGACACGTAGTGTCACTACCACTCCCGTTGTCAACAACAGGACACGCAGCGTCACTACCGCTCCCGTTGTCAACAACAGGACACGCAGCGTCACTACCGCTCCCGTTGTCAACAACAGGACACGCAGCGTCACTACCGCTCCCGTTGTCAACAACAGGACACGCAGCGTCACTACCACTCCCGTTGTCAACAACAGGACACGTAGCGTCACTGCCACTTCCGTTGTCAACAACAGGACACGTAGCGTCAGTACCTCTACCGTTGTCAACAACAGGACACTCAGCGTCACTACCACTACCGTTGTCAACAACAGGACACGTAGCGTCACTGCCACTTCCGTTGTCAACAACAGGACACGTAGCGTCAGTACCTCTACCGTTGTCAACAACAGGACACGCAGCGTCACTACCACTCCCGTTGTCAACAATCCCGAAGTTGTATGTCAACTTTTGGTCAATTCTTTATTATAATATTATAATATACAAGTGATATAGGAACACGAATTATAAGGGAGAAAGTACTAAGCCAGGATGACTATATACCTCTTTATTATATTGTTAGAATTACAATACTATAATTTATTATACAGAAATTTTTCGTTTTACAGAATAATACACTTTCAGAAAAATACAGAAAATACACTTTATTATACAGAAACATAAGTAAATAATTATCAAAGGCCTATGTGTTCTGTTCGGAATGGACTTTTTCTGTGGTTACAGGTCTATCAATGCATCTGGTGTTCGGCCTAACACCGGATAGAGCTTCATCCCTGGTGAGGATAGGGGTTGCTGCTGCGCTCCAAGACAGCTTTTTCTGCTGTGAAAGTTATATTGGTGTATCGGAGGATATCGTCTCCGATTATGTATTCGTCATCATACACCTGGAGGATATATACATCTGTGTGGAATATAAGGCCTTGGAATTTTATCTCTGCATTCCTTATAACGTGTTTTGTTCTTAATGTTTTCCCGTGCAGGTTTTTTATTTTTTTCATTTTACACGTTTCAATTTTAAGAGCCAGTTTTCTGGCACGACGTCTGCTCATAGTTGTTATGGGCGAACCAGTGTCCAGAAGAGCCTTAGATCTCTTGCCGTTGATTTTGGTCTTGAGTCTGATGGTTTTGTAGTTTGTGACAAAGTACTTCGTGTTATCCGGCAGCTTGTGCTCTTTCACTGGCCGTATTATTAGTCTGGGATTTGTCAGGTCATTAATTATTGAGCAGTTATGTGCAACTAAAATATCCATGCCCAGTATGGCCTCATCTCCGGGTAAATCATCAACATAAATCTCTGCATCCAGGGATAAATTTACTTTCCGGAAATAAGGTTTAGCTTTCAGGACCCCCTTGAAGAACTTTGAGAAGTCCATTGGCTTCCACTCGTTGTCAGTTATGTCTATGGACTCCATTTTATTTAACCGCTTAAAATCCTTTCCCATTACGGCCTCCAAGCCATATTTTTTCATTACGGAAACCGTAACGAAGGTGTCGCTTGAGCCGGTATCCACTAAGAATTGTACTCGTTGGCCTTCTAGCCGTACAGATACAAACAAGTTAGTGCCGACCCGGTGAAGAGGGAGGGACACCTTTCTTGGTGCTCGTTTCTTGCGTCCCATTGTTGCGTTTTATACATAATTGTCGTCAGGAAGCTCTACCTGATGTTTATATCCGTGATAGAATTTTTTTAGTTAGGCTGCAATCGTATATATTTATCTATAATTAATATTGTTGTAATTCATATAACTGGGAGTAAAGTCGTGGAGGAGAGTGTACAGGAGGAGTCACTAGGTGGACCTGGGCCGCATAGTAGCGGTGATAATACCAGCTTGGTTACTTTTGGTAATTACTTATTTGGGGTTTCTTTATATCAGAAAGAGCGGACCAGGAGCTGGAGTACAACTTTATGGTGAGGATTAATGGTTATTGTCAACAGGAAGGGAGGGAAACTATGAGGAGAAAGCGCCAAGCCGTCACGATTATATAGTATAGCACACCCTGTTGTTGCCAACGGGAGTGGTAGTGACGCTACGTGTCCTGTTGTTGACAACGGGAGTGGTAGTGACGCTACGTGTCCTGTTGTTGACAACGGGAGTGGTAGTGACGCTACGTGTCCTGTTGTTGACAACGGGAGTGGTAGTGACGCTACGTGTCCTGTTGTTGACAACGGGAGTGGTAGTGACGCTACGTGTCCTGTTGTTGACAACGGGAGTGGTAGTGACGCTACGTGTCCTGTTGTTGACAACGGGAGTGGTAGTGACGCTACGTGTCCTGTTGTTGACAACGGGAGTGGTAGTGACGCTACGTGTCCTGTTGTTGACAACGGGAGTGGTAGTGACGCTACGTGTCCTGTTGTTGACAACGGGAGTGGTAGTGACGCTACGTGTCCTGTTGTTGACAACGGGAGTGGTAGTGACGCTACGTGTCCTGTTGTTGACAACGGGAGTGGTAGTGACGCTACGTGTCCTGTTGTTGACAACGGGAGTGGTAGTGACGCTACGTGTCCTGTTGTTGACAACGGGAGTGGTAGTGACGCTACGTGTCCTGTTGTTGACAACGGGAGTGGTAGTGACGCTACGTGTCTGTTGTTGACAACGGGAGCGGTAGTGACACTACGTGCCCTGTTGTTGACAACGGGAGCATGAGTGACGCATCGTGTCCTGTTGTTGACAACGGGAATGGTAGTGACGCTGCGTGTCCTGTTGTTGACAACGGGAGTGGTAGTGACAATACGTGTCCTGTTGTTGACAACGGGAGTGGTAGTGACGCTACGTGTCCTGTTGTTGACAACGGGAGTGGTAGTGACGCTACGTGTCCTGTTGTTGACAACGGGAGTGGTAGTGACGCTACGTGTCCTGTTGTTGACAACGGGAGTGGTAGTGACGCTACGTGTCCTGTTGTTGACAACGGGAGTGGTAGTGACGCTACGTGTCCTGTTGTTGACAACGGGAGTGGTAGTGACGCTACGTGTCCTGTTGTTGACAACGGGAGTGGTAGTGACGCTACGTGTCCTGTTGTTGACAACGGGAGTGGTAGTGACGCTACGTGTCCTGTTGTTGACAACGGGAGTGGTAGTGACGCTACGTGTCCTGTTGTTGACAACGGGAGTGGTAGTGACGCTACGTGTCCTGTTGTTGACAACGGGAGTGGTAGTGACGCTACGTGTCCTGTTGTTGACAACGGGAGTGGTAGTGACGCTACGTGTCCTGTTGTTGACAACGGGAGTGGTAGTGACGCTACGTGTCCTGTTGTTGACAACGGGAGTGGTAGTGACGCTACGTGTCCTGTTGTTGACAACGGGAGTGGTAGTGACGCTACGTGTCCTGTTGTTGACAACGGGAGTGGTAGTGACGCTACGTGTCCTGTTGTTGACAACGGGAGTGGTAGTGACGCTACGTGTCCTGTTGTTGACAACGGGAGTGGTAGTGACGCTACGTGTCCTGTTGTTGACAACGGGAGTGGTAGTGACGCTACGTGTCCTGTTGTTGACAACGGGAGTGGTAGTGACGCTACGTGTCCTGTTGTTGACAACGGGAGTGGTAGTGACGCTACGTGTCCTGTTGTTGACAACGGGAGTGGTAGTGACGCTACGTGTCCTGTTGTTGACAACGGGAGTGGTAGTGACGCTACGTGTCCTGTTGTTGACAACGGGAGTGGTAGTGACGCTACGTGTCCTGTTGTTGACAACGGGAGTGGTAGTGACGCTACGTGTCCTGTTGTTGACAACGGGAGTGGTAGTGACGCTACGTGTCCTGTTGTTGACAACGGGAGTGGTAGTGACGCTACGTGTCCTGTTGTTGACAACGGGAGTGGTAGTGACGCTACGTGTCCTGTTGTTGACAACGGGAGTGGTAGTGACGCTACGTGTCCTGTTGTTGACAACGGGAGTGGTAGTGACGCTACGTGTCCTGTTGTTGACAACGGGAGTGGTAGTGACGCTACGTGTCTGTTGTTGACAACGGGAGTGGTAGTGACGCTACGTGTCCTGTTGTTGACAACGGGAGTGGTAGTGACGCTACGTGTCCTGTTGTTGACAACGGGAGTGGTAGTGACGCTACGTGTCCTGTTGTTGACAACGGGAGTGGTAGTGACGCTACGTGTCCTGTTGTTGACAACGGGAGTGGTAGTGACGCTACGTGTCCTGTTGTTGACAACGGGAGCGGTAGTGACACTACGTCCTGTTGTTGACAACGGGAGCATGAGTGACGCACGTGTCCTGTTGTTGACAACGGGAATGGTAGTGACGCTGCGTGTCCTGTTGTTGACAACGGGAGTGATAGTGACGCTACGTGTCCTGTTGTTGACAACGGGAGTGGTAGTGACGCTACGTGTCCTGTTGTTGACAACGGGAGTGGTAGTGACGCTACGTGTCCTGTTGTTGACAACGGGAGCGGTAGTGACGCTACGTGTCCTGTTGTTGACAACGGGAGTGGTAGTGACGCTACGTGTCCTGTTGTTGACAACGGGAGCGGTAGTGACGCTACGTGTCCTGTTGTTGACAACGGGAGTGGTAGTGACGCTACGTGTCCTGTTGTTGACAACGGGAGTGGTAGTGACGCTACGTGTCCTGTTGTTGACAACGGGAGTGGTAGTGACGCTACGTGTCCTGTTGTTGACAACGGGAGTGGTAGTGACGCTACGTGTCCTGTTGTTGACAACGGGAGTGGTAGTGACGCTACGTGTCCTGTTGTTGACAACGGGAGTGGTAGTGACGCTACGTGTCCTGTTGTTGACAACGGGAGTGGTAGTGACGCTACGTGTCCTGTTGTTGACAACGGGAGGGTAGTGACGCTACGTGTCCTGTTGTTGACAACGGGAGTGGTAGTGACGCTACGTGTCCTGTTGTTGACAACGGGAGTGGTAGTGACGCTACGTGTCCTGTTGTTGACAACGGGAGTGGTAGTGACGCTACGTGTCCTGTTGTTGACAACGGGAGTGGTAGTGACGCTACGTGTCCTGTTGTTGACAACGGGAGTGGTAGTGACGCTACGTGTCCTGTTGTTGACAACGGGAGTGGTAGTGACGCTACGTGTCCTGTTGTTGACAACGGGAGTGGTAGTGACGCTACGTGTCCTGTTGTTGACAACGGGAGTGGTAGTGACGCTACGTGTCCTGTTGTTGACAACGGGAGTGGTAGTGACGCTACGTGTCCTGTTGTTGACAACGGGAGTGGTAGTGACGCTACGTGTCCTGTTGTTGACAACGGGAGTGTAGTGACGCTACGTGTCCTGTTGTTGACAACGGGAGTGGTAGTGACGCTACGTGTCCTGTTGTTGACAACGGGAGTGGTAGTGACGCTACGTGTCCTGTTGTTGACAACGGGAGTGGTAGTGACGCTACGTGTCCTGTTGTTGACAACGGGAGTGGTAGTGACGCTACGTGTCCTGTTGTTGACAACGGGAGCGGTAGTGACGCTACGTGTCCTGTTGTTGACAACGGGGAGTGTAGTGACGCTACGTGTCCTGTTGTTGACAACGGGAGTGGTAGTGACGCTACGTGTCCTGTTGTTGACAACGGGAGTGATAGTGACGCTACGTGTCCTGTTGTTGACAACGGGAGTGGTAGTGACGCTACGTGTCCTGTTGTTGACAACGGGAGTGGTAGTGACGCTGCGTGTCCTGTTGTTGACAACGGGAGTGGTAGTGACGCTACGTGTCCTGTTGTTGACAACGGGAGTGGTAGTGACGCTACGTGTCCTGTTGTTGACAACGGGAGTGGTAGTGACGCTACGTGTCCTGTTGTTGACAACGGGAGTGGTAGTGACGCTACGTGTCCTGTTGTTGACAACGGGAGTGGTAGTGACGCTACGTGTCCTGTTGTTGACAACGGGAGTGGTAGTGACGCTACGTGTCCTGTTGTTGACAACGGGAGTGGTAGTGACGCTACGTGTCCTGTTGTTGACAACGGGAGTGGTAGTGACGCTACGTGTCCTGTTGTTGACAACGGGAGTGGTAGTGACGCTACGTGTCCTGTTGTTGACAACGGGAGTGGTAGTGACGCTACGTGTCCTGTTGTTGACAACGGGAGTGGTAGTGACGCTACGTGTCCTGTTGTTGACAACGGGAGTGGTAGTGACGCTACGTGTCCTGTTGTTGACAACGGGAGTGGTAGTGACGCTACGTGTCCTGTTGTTGACAACGGGAGTGGTAGTGACGCTACGTGTCCTGTTGTTGACAACGGGAGCGGTAGTGACGCTACGTGTCCTGTTGTTGACAACGGAGTGGTAGTGACGCTACGTGTCCTGTTGTTGACAACGGGATGGTAGTGACGCTACGTGTCCTGTTGTTGACAACGGGAGTGGTAGTGACGCTACGTGTCCTGTTGTTGACAACGGGAGTGGTAGTGACGCTACGTGTCCTGTTGTTGACAACGGGAGTGGTAGTGACGCTACGTGTCCTGTTGTTGACAACGGGAGTGGTAGTGACGCTACGTGTCCTGTTGTTGACAACGGGAGTGGTAGTGACGCTACGTGTCCTGTTGTTGACAACGGGAGTGGTAGTGACGCTACGTGTCCTGTTGTTGACAACGGGAGTGGTAGTGACGCTACGTGTCCTGTTGTTGACAACGGGAGTGGTAGTGACGCTACGTGTCCTGTTGTTGACAAGGGAGTGGTAGTGACGCTACGTGTCCTGTTGTTGACAACGGGAGTGGTAGTGACGCTGCGTGTCCTGTTGTTGACAACGGGAGCGGTAGTGACGCTACGTGTCCTGTTGTTGACAACGGGAGTGGTAGTGACGCTACGTGTCCTGTTGTTGACAACGGGAGTGGTAGTGACGCTACGTGTCCTGTTGTTGACAACGGGAGTGGTAGTGACGCTACGTGTCCTGTTGTTGACAACGGGAGTGGTAGTGACGCTACGTGTCCTGTTGTTGACAACGGGAGTGATAGTGACGCTACGTGATCTGTTGTTGACAACGGGAGTGGTAGTGACGCTACGTGACCTGTTGTTAACAACGGGAGTGGTAGTGACGCTACGTGACCTGTTGTTGACAACGGGAGTGGTAGTGACGCTACGTGTCCTGTTGTTGACAACGGGAGGGGTAGTGACGCTACGTGTCCTGTTGTTGACAACGGGAGTGGTAGTGACGCTACGTGTCCTGTTGTTGACAACGGGAGCGGTAGTGACACTACGTGTCCTGTTGTTGACAACGGGAGCATGAGTGACGCATCGTGTCCTGTTGTTGACAACGGGAGTGGTAGTGACGCTGCGTGTCCTGTTGTTGACAACGGGAGTGGTAGTGACGCTACGTGTCCTGTTGTTGACAACGGGAGTGGTAGTGACGCTACGTGTCCTGTTGTTGACAACGGGAGTGGTAGTGACGCTACGTGTCCTGTTGTTGACAACGGGAGCGGTAGTGACGCTACGTGTCCTGTTGTTGACAACGGGAGTGGTAGTGACGCTACGTGTCCTGTTGTTGACAACGGAGTGGTAGTGACGCTACGTGTCCTGTTGTTGACAACGGGAGTGGCAGTGACGCTACGTGTTCTGTTGTTGACAACGGGAGTGGTAGTGACGCTACGTGTTCTGTTGTTGACAACGGGAGTGGTAGTGACGCTACGTGTCCTGTTGTTGACAACGGGAGTGATAGTGACGCTACGTGACCTGTTGTTGACAACGGGAGCGGTAGAGACACTACGTGCCCTGTTGTTGACAACGGGAGCATGAGTGACGCATCGTGTCCTGTTGTTGACAACGGGAATGGTAGTGACGCTGCGTGTCCTGTTGTTGACAACGGGAGTGATAGTGACAATACGTGTCCTGTTGTTGACAACGGGAGTGGTAGTGACGCTACGTGACCTGTTGTTGACAACGGGAGTGGTAGTAACGCTACGTGTCCTGTTGTTGACAACGGGAGCGGTAGTGACGCTACGTGTCCTGTTGTTGACAACGGGAGTGGTAGTGACACTACGTGTCCTGTTGTTGACAACGGGAGCGGTAGTGACGCTACGTGTCCTGTTGTTGACAACGGGAGTGGTAGTGACGCTACGTGTCCTGTTGTTGACAACGGGAGTGGTAGTGACGCTACGTGTCCTGTTGTTGACAACGGGAGCGGTAGTGACGCTACGTGTCCTGTTGTTGACAACGGGAGTGGTAGTGACACTACGTGTCCTGTTGTTGACAACGGGAGCGGTAGTGACGCTACGTGTCCTGTTGTTGACAACGGGAGTGGTAGTGACGCTACGTGTCCTGTTGTTGACAACGGGAGTGGTAGTGACGCTACGTGTCCTGTTGTTGACAACGGGAGTGGTAGTGACGCTACGTGTCCTGTTGTTGACAACGGGAGTGGTAGTGACGCTACGTGTCCTGTTGTTGACAACGGGAGTGGTAGTGACGCTACGTGTCCTGTTGTTGACAACGGGAGTGGTAGTGACGCTACGTGTCCTGTTGTTGACAACGGGAGTGGTAGTGACGCTACGTGTCCTGTTGTTGACAACGGGAGTGGTAGTGACGCTACGTGTCCTGTTGTTGACAACGGGAGTGGTAGTGACGCTACGTGTCCTGTTGTTGACAACGGGAGTGGTAGTGACGCTACGTGTCCTGTTGTTGACAACGGGAGTGGTAGTGACGCTACGTGTCCTGTTGTTGACAACGGGAGTGGTAGTGACGCTACGTGTCCTGTTGTTGACAACGGGAGTGGTAGTGACGCTACGTGTCCTGTTGTTGACAACGGGAGTGGTAGTGACGCTACGTGTCCTGTTGTTGACAACGGGAGTGGTAGTGACGCTACGTGTCCTGTTGTTGACAACGGGAGTGGTAGTGACGCTACGTGTCCTGTTGTTGACAAGGGAGTGGTAGTGACGCTACGTGTCCTGTTGTTGACAACGGGAGCGGTAGTGACGCTACGTGTCCTGTTGTTGACAACGGGAGTGGTAGTGACGCTACGTGTCCTGTTGTTGACAACGGGAGTGGCAGTGACGCTACGTGTTCTGTTGTTGACAACGGGAGTGGTAGTGACGCTACGTGTTCTGTTGTTGACAACGGGAGTGGTAGTGACGCTACGTGTCCTGTTGTTGACAACGGGAGTGGTAGTGACGCTACGTGTCTGTTGTTGACAACGGGAGTGGTAGTGACGCTACGTGTCCTGTTGTTGACAACGGGAGTGGTAGTGACGCTACGTGACCTGTTGTTGACAACGGGAGCGGTAGTGACGCTACGTGTCCTGTTGTTGACAACGGGAGCATAGTGACGCTACGTGTCCTGTTGTTGACAACGGGAATGGTAGTGACGCTACGTGTCCTGTTGTTGACAACGGGAGTGGTAGTGACAATACGTGTCCTGTTGTTGACAACGGGAGTGGTAGTGACGCTACGTGACCTGTTGTTGACAACGGGAGTGGTAGTGACGCTACGTGTCCTGTTGTTGACAACGGGAGCGGTAGTGACGCTACGTGTCCTGTTGTTGACAACGGGAGTGGTAGTGACGCTACGTGTCCTGTTGTTGACAACGGGAGCGGTAGTGACGCTACGTGTCCTGTTGTTGACAACGGGAGTGGTAGTGACGCTACGTGTCCTGTTGTTGACAACGGGAGTGGTAGTGACGCTACGTGTCCTGTTGTTGACAACGGGAGCGGTAGTGACGCTGCGTGTCCTGTTGTTGACAACGGGAGTGGTAGTGACGCTACGTGTCCTGTTGTTGACAACGGGAGTGGTAGTGACGCTACGTGTCCTGTTGTTGACAACGGGAGTGGTAGTGACGCTACGTGTCCTGTTGTTGACAACGGGAGTGGTAGTGACGCTACGTGTCCTGTTGTTGACAACGGGAGCATAGTGACGCTACGTGTCCTGTTGTTGACAACGGGAGTGGTAGTGACGCTACGTGTCCTGTTGTTGACAACGGGAATGGTAGTGACGCTACGTGTCCTGTTGTTGACAACGGGAGTGGTAGTGACGCTACGTGTCCTGTTGTTGACAACGGGAGTGGTAGTGACGCTACGTGTCCTGTTGTTGACAACGGGAGTGGTAGTGACGCTACGTGTCCTGTTGTTGACAACGGGAGCGGTAGTGACGCTACGTGTCCTGTTGTTGACAACGGGAGTGGTAGTGACGCTACGTGTCCTGTTGTTGACAACGGGAGCGGTAGTGACGCTACGTGTCCTGTTGTTGACAACGGGAGTGGTAGTGACGCTACGTGTCCTGTTGTTGACAACGGGAGCGGTAGTGACGCTACGTGTCCTGTTGTTGCAACGGGAGTGGTAGTGACACTACGTGTCCTGTTGTTGACAACGGGAGCGGTAGTGACGCTACGTGTCCTGTTGTTGACAACGGGAGTGGTAGTGACGCTACGTGTCCTGTTGTTGACAACGGGAGTGGTAGTGACGCTACGTGTCCTGTTGTTGACAACGGGAGGGGTAGTGACGCTACGTGTCCTGTTGTTGACAACGGGAGTGGTAGTGACGCTACGTGTCCTGTTGTTGACAACGGGAGCGGTAGTGACGCTACGTGTCCTGTTGTTGACAACGGGAGTGGTAGTGACGCTACGTGTCCTGTTGTTGACAACGGGAGTGGTAGTGACGCTACGTGACCTGTTGTTGACAACGAGAGTGGTAGTAACGCTACGTGTCCTGTTGTTGACAACGGGAGCGGTAGTGACGCTACGTGTCCTGTTGTTGACAACGGGAGTGATAGTGACGCTACGTTACCTGTTGTTGACAACGGGAGCGGTAGAGACACTACGTGCCCTGTTGTTGACAACGGGAGCATGAGTGACGCATCGTGTCCTGTTGTTGACAACGGGAATGGTAGTGACGCTGCGTGTCCTGTTGTTGACAACGGGAGTGATAGTGACAATACGTGTCCTGTTGTTGACAACGGGAGTGGTAGTGACGCTACGTGACCTGTTGTTGACAACGGGAGTGGTAGTAACGCTACGTGTCCTGTTGTTGACAACGGGAGCGGTAGTGACGCTAAGTGTCCTGTTGTTGACAACGGGAGTGGTAGTGACACTACGTATCCTGTTGTTGACAACGGGAGCGGTAGTGACGCTACGTGTCCTGTTGTTGACAACGGGAGTGGTAGTGACGCTACGTGTCCTGTTGTTGACAACGGGAGTGGTAGTGACGCTACGTGTCCTGTTGTTGATAACGGGAGCGGTAGTGACGCTGCGTGTCCTGTTGTTGCAACGGGAGTGGTAGTGACACTACGTGTCCTGTTGTTGACAACGGGAGCGGTAGTGACACTACGTGTCCTGTTGTTGACAACGGGAGTGGTAGTGACGCTACGTGTCCTGTTGTTGGCAACGGGAGTGGTAGTGACGCTACGTGTCCTGTTGTTGACAACGGGAGGGGTAGTGACGCTGCGTGTCCTGTTGTTGACAACGGGAGTGGTAGTGACGCTACTTGTCCTGTTGTTGACAACGGGAGCGGTAGTGACGCTACGTGTCCTGTTGTTGCCAACGGGAGTGGTAGTGACGGTACGTGTCCTGTTGTTGACAACGGGAGTGGTAGTGACGCTACGTGTCCTGTTGTTGACAACGGGAGTGGTAGTGACGCTACGTGTCCTGTTGTTGACAACGGGAGTGGTAGTGACGCTACGTGTCCTGTTGTTGACAACGGGAGTGGTAGTGACGCTACGTGTCCTGTTGTTGACAACGGGAGTGGTAGTGACGCTACGTGTCCTGTTGTTGACAACGGGAGTGGTAGTGACGCTACGTGTCCTGTTGTTGACAACGGGAGCGGTAGTGACGCTACGTGTCCTGTTGTTGACAACGGGAGTGGTAGTGACGCTACGTGTCCTGTTGTTGACAACGGGAGTGGTAGTGACGCTACGTGTCCTGTTGTTGACAACGGGAGTGGTAGTGACGCTACGTGTCCTGTTGTTGACAACGGGAGTGGTAGTGACGCTACGTGTTCTGTTGTTGACAACGGGAGTGGTAGTGACGCTACGTGTCCTGTTGTTGACAACGGGAGTGATAGTGACGCTACGTGATCTGTTGTTGACAACGGGAGTGGTAGTGACGCTACGTGTCCTGTTGTTGACAACGGGAGTGGTAGTGACGCTACGTGTCCTGTTGTTGACAACGGGAGTGGTAGTAACGCTACGTGTCCTGTTGTTGACAACGGGAGGGGTAGTGACGCTACGTGTCCTGTTGTTGACAACGGGAGTGATAGTGACGCTACGTGACCTGTTGTTGACAACGGGAGCGGTAGAGACACTACGTGCCCTGTTGTTAACAACGGGAGCATGACTGACGCATCGTGTCCTGTTGTTGACAACGGGAGTGGTAGTGACGCTGCGTGTCCTGTTGTTGACAACGGGAGTGATAGTGACACTACGTGTCCTGTTGTTGACAACGGGAGTGGTAGTGACGCTACGTGACCTGTTGTTGACAACGGGAGTGGTAGTAACGCTACGTGTCCTGTTGTTGACAACGGGAGCGGTAGTGACGCTACGTGTCCTGTTGTTGACAACGGGAGTGGTAGTGACACTACGTATCCTGTTGTTGACAACGGGAGCGGTAGTGACGCTACGTGTCCTGTTGTTGACAACGGGAGTGGTAGTGACGCTACGTGTCCTGTTGTTGACAACGGGAGTGGTAGTGACGCTACATGTCCTGTTGTTGATAACGGGAGCGGTAGTGACGCTGCGTGTCGTGTTGTTGACAACGGGAGTGGTAGTGACACTACGTGTCCTGTTGTTGACAACGGGAGCGGTAGTGACACTACGTGTCCTGTTGTTGACAACGGGAGTGGTAGTGACGCTACGTGTCCTGTTGTTGACAACGGGAGTGGTAGTGACGCTACGTGTCCTGTTGTTGACAACGGGAGGGGTAGTGACGCTGCGTGTCCTGTTGTTGACAACGGGAGTGGTAGTGACGCTACTTGTCCTGTTGTTGACAACGGGAGTGGTAGTAACGCTGCGTCTCCTGTTGTTGACAACGGGACGGTAGTGACGCTAAGTGTCCTGTTGTTGACAATGGGAATGGTAGTGAAGCTACGTGTCCTGTTGATGACAATGGGAGTGGTAGTGGCGCTACGTGTCCTGTTGTTGACAACGGGAGTGGTAGTGACGCTACGTGTCCTGTTGTTGACAACGGGAGTGGTAGTGATGCTACGTGTCCTGTTGTTGACAACGGGAGTGGTAGTGACGCTACGTGTCCTGTTGTTGACAACAGGAGTGGTAGTGACGCTACGTGTCCTGTTGTTGACAACGGGAGTGGTAGTGACGCTACGTGTCCTGTTGTTGACAACAGGAGTGGTAGTGATGGTGCGTGTCCTGTTGCTGACAACGGGACTGGTAATGACGCTACGTGTCCTGTTGTTGACAACGGGAGTGGTAGTGACGCTACATGTCGTGTTGTTGACAACAGGAGTGGTAGTGACGCTGCGTGTCCTGTTGTTGACAACGGGACTTGTAATGACGCTACGTGTCCTGTTGTTGACAACGGGAATGGTAGTGACGCTACGTGTCCTGTTGTTGACAACGGGAGTGGTGGTGACATATACTTCACAGATGGATCAGTAGACCAGCATGGACAAGAAACCGGAGCTGTAGTTAAAGCAGGAAACTCTGTAAATAGTTGGAGGCTCTCAAATGGGTGTTCGACTTTACAAACAGAGATGCTAGCCATTCAAAAGGCTTTGGAACATGCTCTTGCTGAACACCGACAACATGTTATCATGCAGACAGATTCGAGAACTGTCCATTGAAACCTTTCAAAAGAACACATACGTGATAACATCCATCTGATCACAAATGTCATATCATTAATGCAAACACTCAAACGACAAGCGACGGTACTTATCAACTGGTGCCAAGTCATGTGGGAATAATAGGAAATAACATTGCAGACGAAGCTACAAAAGTTGCAACTAAAAGAAGAAATGTAGACCTTTACAAACCACAGAGTCTTTCGCAGATTAAGAAAGTAATAGGAAATAGAGCAATGCAAAAGATGTACAGTAACCACAACACAGCAGTTGCAACATCAGGATCTGCGGGTTGGTGCAAGAATTCAACAAACTACGAACCACTTAGTTTGATGAAACGGAGCAGTAGAACAACAGAAGTACACTTACATCGCATCAGGCTTGGATACCCATGTGCATGGGAAATAGGCTTACAGGTTCCGGAAGATGAGAGGAAATGTCAGCACTGTGGAGAAATGCCCGACAGACCACTGGAACATTATTTAACACAGTGCACAGTTACAAACCCATTAAGATTTCAACTCGGATTCAACAGAGCAGAAGCAGCTAAACACATGGGACAAATCTTACTGAAGCGACCATACAGTCATAATTACTCATACTCCGCCCAAGTAAAACAGAAACAAGCAACACTCAGTGGCCAGCCAGAGGCTTAGGGCCCGCGCAGAATATCCTGCAAGAAAAAATGTGTTTGG
>WNGS01161699.1:70639-84421 GCA_020271785.1 Procambarus virginalis | reverse complement strand
ATAGGATCTTTACAGCTGAATAAATTATTGCTAGAAATGGTGATTTGGTAATTAATGTGTTTTTGCTCTGACTATTGCTCAGTAATTCATAATCTTAAATATTCATAATTTGAGTTGTCATATCGTTGAATCTATTGTAGTTTAGATTTATCATGTTATTAACTCAACAATGAACTAGTGACGAACCACACTGGTTCCTAGATATATATGAACTTCTAGAAATAACCCCCAATGTTGATATTTGAGGCTTTGGCTTTAATTAATAATACAGTCTTCTTATTTTCAAGTGATTATTCATTGAATTAGTATCCATAGACACTGGTTCTCTAGTGTCATTCTAATGATCACTATTATTCTTTTTCCCTCTTTTCTCAAAAGTGGGTGGTCCTTCGATTTATTTAAATACAATAATCAATTAATTTAGTATATGAGTTCAAGCCCCAGATACCCAACACATGGTTGGTAGGGTGGGGGTATGGGGTGGGGAGGATTTTTGTTTTTTTGAAGGGCCGTCGGTCTTATACATGTGTGGTTGCGTTGCTCCCTTTCTTAGGGTTTTTGATGCTTGGTTCACGGTCGAGTATGTCCGGGGTGCTGCATTGGTGGGTGGGTTTCCTGTGTGTGTGTTGTGTGCATGTTTCTTTGGTTCGGTTCCCTCTGGTGGGTGGGGGTTTGGGGGGTCTGTGTTTGTTTGTCTTTGGGTTTTTGTGTGTGCTGGGTTTGCTTGGTGCCTTGTGGTGGAGGGTTTTGTTTTGTGTGTGGGTGGGTATGGGTGTGTTGTGGTGCTGTGTGGCACATCTGTCTCTCCCCTGATGTGTCCGGTGCGTGGGTGTTTTTTTCTGCTTGGTGTTGGCCGTCCTCTGTCTGTGGGGGTCGGGTTTGTGTGCTGGGTGGCTGTGTTTGTCTTGTATGTGTTCCATTGTTGTGTGTTTTTGTATGCTTGTGTTCATTGTCATTTTGTCTTGCTGCCTTGTGTTATGTGCTTTCCATTATGGTTCCTGTTGGTACGCCCTGTATGGGTGGCGTGTGTGTTTGTATGTGTTTATGATTATTTACGATTTGTTCTATTTTCTGTATCATATTTACTGTGTTATGTGTTCCAATGTTGGTTTGTACTATACTGATTCTTTATTTTTTACTTTGATATTTTACTATGTAATGCTAATGTGTTCTGTTTAATTTATTTTATGTACTGTGCTGTGTATTGCTTTGTTGTATTCCCTTGTTATTTTCCTGCATTTTACTTACTATGTTGTGTTTACTGTGTTATATTACCATGTTTGTTTTTGTGTTCTCGATTCTGTGGTGTGTTGTCTGCTGTTGTGTGGTGTGGCGCATGGAGCGTGTGTTTTGCGTTTGTGTTATTTTGTGTTATTTAGTATGTGTATTCCGTGTTAATATTTTACCCTTGGTTTTATTGTGCTCCTTGTGCGCTTTTGTAATTACTGACGCTTTTTGCACGCCCCATCTGGGTGGTGCTGCTTTTGTTTGTGTGTGTGTGTGTTCTTGTGTGTTTTATGCTATTCTTTGTTTTCACTTTTGTGTTATGTTGTTCTGTGTTACTTGTTATCTGTGTTGTTGTTATTCTGTGTTCTTTGTTATTCTGTGCTTCCTGTTTATATGGTTATTGTACGCTGTACTTGCTCTGTTTTAAAAATAAAAATAAAAAAAAGTACACATGTTGGGAGAGGCGTTTATGTTGAAGATGATAAAGAGTTCCAAAAGTGCTTGTTGCGTTGTGGTGTAGACAGAGGAGCGGCGACTCAGAGGTGTGTGTTGGAGGGAGACTTGCCGCACCGTAGGGCGGTGTGTTGTGTTTATGGCGTCAGCTGATCCATGGTGCTGCGACGAGGCAGTTGTTTTCTGTGTTTAGCTGTTGGTGGCGCCAGGTATAAATGTGGCGCGGGTCAGATGTGACCCTATTTGTTGGTCGACTGAAGATATTTAGCCAGTGCTTTGACTGTTTGGTACTTTTCCTGTAACGAGTGGTCACCACCTCCTAATATATGCTCGATGGTAAAGGGTATTTTAAGTGAGATAACTACTTGTTTGAAATTTACTCTGGCACTATGATGTCAGAAGCAATGCAGGCGATAGTGATCGACTGTTTCAGGCACCTGACAGTGGATGCAGAGTTCGTTGATGTCTGTTCTGTACTTAGAGCTGTGTGCTGCCAGTTTGGTGTGTCCCAGCCTTAATCTGGTCATCAATTTCTCTGCTTTTATATCTGTTATGTTTCCAAGTTTCCCATTTCTTTTTAATGGACCCATAGTGCAAAGGTGAGCATAACGTTTTCAATTTCGTCGCAAAATCTTGGGTGATGGTATTTTTGAAGGCTCCTTTACGTGCAACATGGGGAATTGGATGACGGGTAATGTGAGTCATGTTGTGCATTGCTTTGGCTATTTGATCTACTAGTTCATTATTGAGAATACCACAATGCGCTGGGACCCATTAGATAGAGGTATCATAACCGTCCAATTGATGTTCATGAAGAAGTTGAAGACATGGGTAAACAAACTCCTTGCACGTTGTTGAAGAGTACGTAATTGCTTGAATCGCACTCTTGGAGTCACTGCAGATTGCATATGTCCCGACTGGTAATGTTGTGATTATTTGGAGAACTTTGATATAAGTCATATAATTCAGCTGTGTAAATAGATAGTTGGTTTGGTAACCGCCATCCCTGCTTGAGATGATATTCCGGTATCCATACAGCGCTAGTAACCAAGGGTACGTAGTTCATGATGATGCGAGATCCATCTGTGTAAATCGCTGTGGTATTTGGGGAGCAATTTTTCATTGTTGAGACAAAGACTGAGGCTATGGCTGAGTTTGGTGCAGACTTTGGAATGTTGTCTTCGAGTTGTATTGATGTATTAGGCGTTGTATAAAGCCAAGATGGAATAGGGGGAACAGTAAGTTGGGTTTCCGAGTTTTGAAGTAGAGAGAGGTCTATATTGAGGTTATTTGTAGCCCGTGTGAGGAAAGGTTGCGAGTGATTGGTTGGGAAGCGGAGGTTATGTGGGTTAACTAACTGTTGGGTTAATTTTTTATCTGTATCTGTATGTGTGTCTGGTGAGAGTGGTACAGAGTGACAGATAGTTGGCACACACTATGTTCGTCTGGTGGTTAAGCTTGTGAGGCCCGTTTCCCCGTAAAGTCCGAGGATAGGAGTGGAACGCATTGCACCACATATAAGTCGCATGGCATTGTTTTGAATAACCTCTAGGCTCTGAAGGTTAGTGGGCGCAGCCGACGCATATGCTTGGCAACAATAGTCTAGTTGGCTGCGAATGGAGGTTGTATAGAAACGGAGCAGGATTTTATGGTGTGCTCCCCAGGTGGTGCCAGTGAGGGCTTTAAGTATGGCGAGTCGGGGTTGTGTCGTCTGTTTATGGTGTTGAATGTGTGCCTTCCAGGTAAGTGAGGGCGAGTCTAAGCACATGCCAAGGTATTTATGTTCTAGTACGTGTTGGATGGGAGTGTTGTGTATTGTGAGGGTGGGTAGATGAGCAAGTCTTTTTTTAGTGAAAATTTGATAATAGGTTTTGGTAGTACTAACTTGATGGCCCCATTGCTGTGTCCAATCTATGAGGTGGTCAAGTGCTGTTTGCATTGTTGAGACTGTATTAGGTAGGACATTGTCTGAATAATACAATGTTAAGTCGTCGGCGTACGCCGAGAGGTGAACAGGATGGGTGTTAGGCAAATCTGCTAAGAATGCAGCAAAAAGGGTTGGGCTTAGTATGGAGCCTTGTGGGACACCCGTTTGTATTAGGATGCCATCGGAAAACTCGCCTTGTATATAGACTTTAGAGGTCCTGTTTGTAAGATAGGACTGTAACCATTAAAGTAATCATCCCTATACGCCTAAACGTGCAAGCTTTGCGAGGAGGCAAGTATGAGGAATGCTATCAAAAGCTCCTTTGAGGTCTAGGTAGAGAACAATGCAAAATTTACTGCTTGTGAGGGAGGTGCGGATTTCATGTTCAAGGCAGAGTATTTGATCAAGTGTGGAGCATTGCGGTCGAAATCCAGCTTGGAGTGACGGTATAATATTATTATACTCAAGGTACCATTGGAGGCGAGTATGTACTAGTCTTTCCACGACTTTACTGAGACATGATAGTAGGGAAATTGGTCTGTATGACGCAGATTGGAATGGGTCTTTTCCTGGTTTAAGGAAAGGGAGAATAATACTGGTCTGCCATTGTGAGGGAATATTTCCGTGAGTCCAGCATAGGTTGTAATAGTTTAGGATAGTACTATGTGCAGTCGATGGAAGATATTTAATGAGTTCATATGGAATTCCATCCTCTCCAGGTTCCTTGCCAATAGGTAGGCGGGTTAAGGCTAATTGTAGCTCGCTTAGGTGTACATGTTGTCTACGCCGAGCATGGGTAGCAGTATGGCACGATCAATTTCTTGTCTGAGGGAGAGTTCTTGGGCATGAAGGAAGGGTGTTGAGAGGGTAACTTTAAGACATTCAGCAAGAACATTTGCACGCTCCTGAGGTGTTTGACAGAGTGAACCGTTGATCATCAGGGGAAACGAAGTGAATGTTGGGCGACCTTTAATGCTGTTGAATGTAGCCCAGACTTTTGAATGTGGCGTGGTGGGTGTAAGGCCATCACAAAATTTTGGCCATGATGCTCGCTTTGCTGACAGTATGGTTTTTTGGCTGCTGCTGTGACCCGCCGGAGATTAACCCAGTTCTGTAGGGAGGGTTGATGTCTTTGTTTTTGTATGGCTCGTCGACGTAAAGCGACTGTTCGTGTACATTCCGAGTTCCACCACGGTTTAAGTGGTTTGTTGGACCTATGTCCTGAAGTTTTCTTGAGCATTTGGGTGGCTGCAGAATTTATGGCCGAGGTGATTGTGGACAGTCGCTTGTTTGGGTCTACGTCGTCTGTATCTGGGAGACAGACAGTATCAGCCCATTTTTTCTTATCTAGTTTCTTAATATTTCACTTGGGGAGCGTTAGAGGGTGGGTTGGTGACTGACAGTTAGTAAATTTTATAATGAGGGGTTTGTGGTCACTACCAATATCTGGTCCAGTATGAAATTGTAGTTCATGTTGAAAGTTCGCTGAGCCAAAGTAGATGTCCAGTGAGGCTTCATAATTGGTTCTGTAGTTAAAGTAGGTTGCAAGGTAGGGCGGCGAAAGAAGAATATATGGTGCAGTGTCTAAGTAGTTATATAGATCGGTGCCTGCAGTATTTTGGGTACCTCTACTCCATGTGGGTGGTTTGCATTGAGATCACCTGTAACAATGATCGGTTGCCGTAATTGGTTAAGATAGAATTCCAGTTCATTTAAGTTTATTGTGCCTCCAGGGTTGTATATACCCAGAAAGGATATGTGTGTACCATTGTAAGGTATTAGATATGCTAAAATTTCTAGTTTACCGTTCACAAAATGTGTAAGTGTTACAGGTTTACATGTCATATTACTCCGTGTTAGAAGGAAAATAACACCCCCATACAGTTTGGTCTGTCCAGTCTCTGCATCTGAAAGATTTTAAAAATAGGATTTTGTTTGGGAGTGAGCCAGGATTCGGTTATGAAAGCTAAGTCCGGTTTGGATGGGTAAAGGAATTGTTTAAGTTCTGTGAGAAATGTTTTAATGTTTTTTGCGTTCCAAGTCATGAAGGTTAGGGGAGCCATTTAGGATGTATGGATTATGGATGTGTCTGTTTTCCTTTGATATGCCAATAGTAGTACGTGTTGGATACTTGGATGTGGATGTGGGCTGTGTCTTACTCTTGGTACTGGCGGTTTGGGTTTGTAGCAAGTTAGCTTGGGGAATGATTTTGGTAAGGCGTGCTAAGGAGTTATTTAGATTTTTTCCATCATCTGTTCAAACAATGTGTGTCCAGCAATAGTAGCTTTGTTTGGGCGGATGTCAGTGTCTGTGGCTGTTGATGGGATGTCTTTTGGGTCAGCCTCAGGGGTGGGTTGTGTTACTTGTGTAAAGAATTTAGTTAGAAGTCGGTCCAGCCTCTTTTCTAGTGCATTTTCGATGCGTGTGACAAAGGTTTCAACAAGATCATTTTCAATGCGAGTGGCAAGAGTTTCAACAAGATCAGGACTCAGTTGTGCAGTTTGTGAGAGATTGTTGGACCCCGGGGTTGTGGGATTGTCGGTGACAGACATATCAGGTACACGCAAGGGTTGTGTTTGATGATGGGCTGAGTTAGGTTGTTTCAATGCACTACTGTATTGCAGGTTGTTTGTAGGGATAACCTTAGTTTTTGCTGCTGCTGCTATGTATGAAGGACATTGTTTGAATGTAATGTCGTGATCGCCACCACAGTTTGAGCAGATGAGTGTATCTGATGTACAATCTTGCGTGTAATGGAAACCAGAGCATTTCCCACATTTAATGTCTTTGGTGTAGCCTTTCCAGGTATGGTTAAAACCTTTACATTTAAAACACTGAGTGGGACGTGGTATATACACCTCTAGTTTATGGAGGAAGCCGTTTAACCAAATTCTCTCCGGGGAAATGTAGTCTAGAAAGGTAAGCAGAGCAGTCCCTGTATCACTCAGTTCTCCGTTTGTTCTTCACATAAATTTTTTGATTACATAGATCGGGATGTCATGCGTCTGAAGTTGTACCTTGATGTCGTCTACACTGATGTCTACCACATGTCGGATTACATAATTTGGTAATCGGTCCCCTAGTGATTTGTAGCACTTGACTTTGTGGCCGCAGATGTCAGTAATGTCTGAAAGCTCAAGTTCTTCGCCATGTTTATGGTCCACTGCGATCGTTTTTTGTTTATTAGGTCTCATATCGTGCACGTTGATCCCGAATATCTTGGGAATGGCATTATATAAGATACTTTGTGCCCTGCTATGTCTGAAACATTCTCCTCTTCGCCATCAAAGGCAATGATGAAAGTTTGCAAATCATGAACTTGGCCTACCTTGGTTGAGCTGTGGATGTAGATACTGAGGCCGCGTGGTGCCGGCATGGTCTCTGTTTACCTCTGCAAGTTGGCCGCCAATCTGTTTGCCTTGCTGTGATGTTTGCTGTCCAGGAAATCTCCATCTAGATCCTCTTCTGAGACCGGGTGACGATCATGATCTAAATGTGTGAAACAGTGGTTTCCCGGTGTCCTCAAAGTTATCGTCAGTGTTTGTAGGAGAGACGCTGCGTGAACCTCCACCAGTCGCCATGACGCTCAGATCACGTCGCAGCAGCACTCTTAAGTTAAGTTAAGACTTAAAAGTTTCATCTACACTACACACACCCTTTATCGCTGGAAATAATTTTCATATCTTCATTACACGCGATACTCATCACAAACTATCTACACTTTACATGGCAATCATCGTAACAATCTTCCGTGCTTACGACCTTCATCACTGTACCGCTCCCGTTGTCAACAACAGGACACGTAGCGTCACTACCACTTCCGTTGTCAACAACAGGACACGTAGCGTCACTACCACTCTCGTTGTCAACAACAGGACACGTTGCGTCACTACCACTTCCGTAGCCAACAACGGGACACGTAGTGTCACTACCACTCCCGTTGTCAACAACAGGACACGCAGCGTCACTACCGCTCCCGTTGTCAACAACAGGACACGCAGCGTCACTACCGCTCCCGTTGTCAACAACAGGACACGCAGCGTCACTACCGCTCCCGTTGTCAACAACAGGACACGCAGCGTCACTACCACTCCCGTTGTCAACAACAGGACACGTAGCGTCACTGCCACTTCCGTTGTCAACAACAGGACACGTAGCGTCAGTACCTCTACCGTTGTCAACAACAGGACACTCAGCGTCACTACCACTACCGTTGTCAACAACAGGACACGTAGCGTCACTGCCACTTCCGTTGTCAACAACAGGACACGTAGCGTCAGTACCTCTACCGTTGTCAACAACAGGACACGTAGCGTCACTACCACTACTACCACTCCCGTTGTCAACAATCCCGAAGTTGTATGTCAACTTTTGGTCAATTCTTTATTATAATATTATAATATACAAGTGATATAGGAACACGAATTATAAGGGAGAAAGTACTAAGCCAGGATGACTATATACCTCTTTATTATATTGTTATAATTACAATACTATAATTTATTATACAGAAATTTTTCGTTTTACAGAATAATACACTTTCAGAAAAATACAGAAAATACACTTTATTATACAGAAACACAAGTAAATAATTATCAAAGGCCTATGTGTTCTGTTCGGAATGGACTTTTTCTGTGGTTACAGGTCTATCAATGCATCTGGTGTTCGGCCTAACACCGGATAGAGCTTCATCCCTGGTGAGGATAGGGGTTGCTGCTGCGCTCCAAGACAGCTTTTTCTGCTGTGAAAGTTATATTGGTGTATCGGAGGATATCGTCTCCGATTATGTATTCGTCATCATACACCTGGAGGATATATACATCTGTGTGGAATATAAGGCCTTGGAATTTTATCTCTGCATTCCTTATAACGTGTTTTGTTCTTAATGTTTTCCCGTGCAGGTTTTTTACTTTTTTCATTTTACACGTTTCAATTTTAAGACCCAGTTTTCTGGCACGACGTCTGCTCATAGTTGTTATGGGCGAACCAGTGTCCAGAAGAGCCTTAGATCTCTTGCCGTTGATTTTGGTCTTGAGTCTGATGGTTTTGTAGTTTGTGACAAAGTACTTCGTGTTATCCGGCAGCTTGTGCTCTTTCACTGGCCGTATTATTAGTCTGGGATTTGTCAGGTCATTAATTATTGAGCAGTTATGTGCAACTAAAATATCCATGCCCAGTATGGCCTCATCTCCGGGTAAATCATCAACATAAATCTCTGCATCCAGGGATAAATTTACTTTCCGGAAATAAGGTTTAGCTTTCAGGACCCCCTTGAAGAACTTTGAGAAGTCCATTGGCTTCCACTCGTTGTCAGTTATGTCTATGGACTCCATTTTATTTAACCGCTTAAAATCCTTTCCCATTACGGCCTCCAAGCCATATTTTTTCATTACGGAAACCGTAACGAAGGTGTCGCTTGAGCCGGTATCCACTAAGAATTGTACTCGTTGGCCTTCTAGCCGTACAGATACAAACAAGTTAGTGCCGACCCGGTGAAGAGGGAGGGACACCTTTCTTGGTGCTCGTTTCTTGCGTCCCATTGTTGCGTTTTATACATAATTGTCGTCAGGAAGCTCTACCTGATGTTTATATCCGTGATAGAATTTTTTTTAGTTAGGCTGCAATCGTATATATTTATCTATAATTAATATTGTTGTAATTCATATAACTGGGAGTAAAGTCGTGGAGGAGAGTGTACAGGAGGAGTCACTAGGTGGACCTGGGCCGCATAGTAGCGGTGATAATACCAGCTTGGTTACTTTTGGTAATTACTTATTTGGGGTTTCTTTATATCAGAAAGAGCGGACCAGGAGCTGGAGTACAACTTTATGGTGAGGATTAATGGTTATTGTCAACAGGAAGGGAGGGAAACTATGAGGAGAAAGCGCCAAGCCGTCACGATTATATAGTATAGCACACCCTGTTGTTGCCAACGGGAGTGGTAGTGACGCTACGTGTCCTGTTGTTGACAACGGGAGTGGTAGTGACGCTACGTGTCCTGTTGTTGACAACGGGAGTGGTAGTGACGCTACGTGTCCTGTTGTTGACAACGGGAGTGGTAGTGACGCTACGTGTCCTGTTGTTGACAACGGGAGTGGTAGTGACGCTACGTGTCCTGTTGTTGACAACGGGAGTGGTAGTGACGCTACGTGTCCTGTTGTTGACAACGGGAGTGGTAGTGACGCTACGTGTCCTGTTGTTGACAACGGGAGTGGTAGTGACGCTACGTGTCCTGTTGTTGACAACGGAGTGGTAGTGACGCTACGTGTCCTGTTGTTGACAACGGGAGTGGTAGTGACGCTACGTGTCCTGTTGTTGACAACGGGAGTGGTAGTGACGCTACGTGTCCTGTTGTTGACAACGGGAGTGGTAGTGACGCTACGTGTCCTGTTGTTGACAACGGGAGTGGTAGTGACGCTACGTGTCCTGTTGTTGACAACGGGAGTGGTAGTGACGCTACGTGTCCTGTTGTTGACAACGGGAGTGGTAGTGACGCTACGTGATCTGTTGTTGACAACGGGAGCGGTAGAGACACTACGTGCCCTGTTGTTGACAACGGGAGCATGAGTGACGCATACGTGTCCTGTTGTTGACAACGGGAATGGTAGTGACGCTGCGTGTCCTGTTGTTGACAACGGGAGTGGTAGTGACGCTACGTGTCCTGTTGTTGACAACGGGAGTGGTAGTGACGCTACGTGTCCTGTTGTTGACAACGGGAGTGGTAGTGACGCTACGTGTCCTGTTGTTGACAACGGGAGTGGTAGTGACGCTACGTGTCCTGTTGTTGACAACGGGAGTGGTAGTGACGCTACGTGTCCTGTTGTTGACAACGGGAGTGGTAGTGACGCTACGTGTCCTGTTGTTGACAACGGGAGTGGTAGTGACGCTACGTGTCCTGTTGTTGACAACGGGAGTGGTAGTGACGCTACGTGTCCTGTTGTTGACAACGGGAGTGGTAGTGACGCTACGTGTCCTGTTGTTGACAACGGGAGCGGTAGTGACGCTACGTGTCCTGTTGTTGACAACGGGAGTGGTAGTGACGCTACGTGTCCTGTTGTTGACAACGGGAGTGGTAGTGACGCTACGTGTCCTGTTGTTGACAACGGGAGTGGTAGTGACGCTACGTGTCCTGTTGTTGACAACGGGAGTGGTAGTGACGCTACGTGTCCTGTTGTTGACAACGGGAGCGGTAGTGACGCTACGTGTCCTGTTGTTGACAACGGGAGTGGTAGTGACGCTACGTGTCCTGTTGTTGACAACGGGAGTGGTAGTGACGCTACGTGTCCTGTTGTTGACAACGGGAGTGGTAGTGACGCTACGTGTCCTGTTGTTGACAACGGGAGTGGTAGTGACGCTACGTGTCCTGTTGTTGACAACGGGAGTGGTAGTGACGCTACGTGTCCTGTTGTTGACAACGGGAGTGGTAGTGACGCTACGTGTCCTGTTGTTGACAACGGGAGTGGTAGTGACGCTACGTGTCCTGTTGTTGACAACGGGAGTGGTAGTGACGCTACGTGTCCTGTTGTTGACAACGGGAGTGGTAGTGACGCTACGTGTCCTGTTGTTGACAACGGGAGTGGTAGTGACGCTACGTGTCCTGTTGTTGACAACGGAGTGGTAGTGACGCTACGTGTCCTGTTGTTGACAAGGGAGTGGTAGTGACGCTACGTGTCCTGTTGTTGACAACGGGAGCGGTAGTGACGCTACGTGTCCTGTTGTTGACAACGGGAGTGGTAGTGACGCTACGTGTCCTGTTGTTGACAACGGGATGGTAGTGACGCTACGTGTCTGTTGTTGACAACGGGAGTGGTAGTGACGCTACGTGTCCTGTTGTTGACAACGGGAGTGGTAGTGACGCTACGTGTCCTGTTGTTGACAACGGGAGTGATAGTGACGCTACGTGTCTGTTGTTGACAACGGGAGTGGTAGTGACGCTACGTGTCCTGTTGTTACAACGGGAGTGGTAGTGACGCTACGTGTCCTGTTGTTGACAACGGGAGTGGTAGTGACGCTACGTGTCCTGTTGTTGACAACGGGAGTGGTAGTGACGCTACGTGTCCTGTTGTTGACAACGGGAGTGGTAGTGACGCTACGTGTCCTGTTGTTGACAACGGGAGCGGTAGTGACGCTACGTGTCCTGTTGTTGACAACGGGAGCATGAGTGACGCTCGTGTCCTGTTGTTGACAACGGGAATGGTAGTGACGCTGCGTGTCCTGTTGTTGACAACGGGAGTGGTAGTGACGCTACGTGTCCTGTTGTTGACAACGGGAGTGGTAGTGACGCTACGTGTCCTGTTGTTGACAACGGGAGTGGTAGTGACGCTACGTGTCCTGTTGTTGACAACGGGAGTGGTAGTGACGCTACGTGTCCTGTTGTTGACAACGGGAGTGGTAGTGACGCTACGTGTCCTGTTGTTGACAACGGGAGCGGTAGTGACGCTACGTGTCCTGTTGTTGACAACGGGAGTGGTAGTGACGCTACGTGTCCTGTTGTTGACAACGGGAGTGGTAGTGACGCTACGTGTCCTGTTGTTGACAACGGGAGTGGTAGTGACGCTACGTGTCCTGTTGTTGACAACGGGAGTGGTAGTGACGCTACGTGTCCTGTTGTTGACAACGGGAGTGGTAGTGACGCTACGTGTCCTGTTGTTGACAACGGGAGTGGTAGTGACGCTACGTGTCCTGTTGTTGACAACGGGAGTGGTAGTGACGCTACGTGTCCTGTTGTTGACAACGGGAGGGTAGTGACGCTACGTGTCCTGTTGTTGACAACGGGAGTGGTAGTGACGCTACGTGTCCTGTTGTTGACAACGGGAGTGGTAGTGACGCTACGTGTCCTGTTGTTGACAACGGGAGTGGTAGTGACGCTACGTGTCCTGTTGTTGACAACGGGAGTGGTAGTGACGCTACGTGTCCTGTTGTTGACAACGGGAGTGGTAGTGACGCTACGTGTCCTGTTGTTGACAACGGGAGTGGTAGTGACGCTACGTGTCCTGTTGTTGACAACGGGAGTGGTAGTGACGCTACGTGTCCTGTTGTTGACAACGGGAGTGGTAGTGACGCTACGTGTCCTGTTGTTGACAACGGGAGTGGTAGTGACGCTACGTGTCCTGTTGTTGACAACGGGAGTGGTAGTGACGCTACGTGTCCTGTTGTTGACAAGGGAGTGGTAGTGACGCTACGTGTCCTGTTGTTGACAACGGGAGTGGTAGTGACGCTACGTGTCGTTTTGACAACGGGAGTGGTAGTGACGCTACGTGTCCTGTTGTTGACAACGGGAGGTAGTGACGCTACGTGTCCTGTTGTTGACAACGGCAATTTTTCAGTCATATTTAACTATATATATATATATATATATATATCTTATATATCATATATATATATATATATTATATATACGTAATATATATATATATATATATATTCATTATATAATATATATATATATTATATATATTATATATAATATATATATGCAACAAGCCTGAATGGTCCCCAGGACTGGATACAACTGAAAACTCCACCCCAAGTGACTCAACCCATATCCCCAGGAGCAACGCAACTGGTATGTACAGGGACGCCTTAAACCACTGACCATCACCGACAAAAGGAAGTGATAGCCGAGGCTATTGAACCACTTCCCCCGCCGGCTCTGATGTAATCTTGGGCATAGCATTTATCAAATCACCTCATTTTATTGGGGGCAACACGGGGAATCACAAATGCAAACAGCCTCAATGGTCCCCAGGACTAGATACACCTGAAAACTCCACACCGAAGATATGACTCGAACCCATACTCCCAGGAGCAACGCGAACTGGTATGTACAGGGACGCCTTAAACCACTTGACCATCACGACCGGACAAAAGGAGTGATGCCGAGGCTATATGAACCACTTCCCCGCCGGCACTCGGATGTAATCTTGGCATAGCATTTTATCAAATCACCTCGTTTTTTGGGGGCAACACGTGAGGAACACAAATGCAAACAGCCTGAATGGTCTCAGGACTAGATAAACTGAAAACTCACACCCGAAGTGACTCGAACCCATACTCCCAGGAGCACGCAACTGGTATGTACAGGGACGCCTTAAACCACTTGACCATCACGACCGGACAAAAGGAAGTGATAGCCGAGGCTATATGAACCACTTCCCCCGCCGGCACTCGGATGG
>WNGS01161699.1:28092-58945 GCA_020271785.1 Procambarus virginalis | reverse complement strand
AGATTAATAATTCTAACACGAATTTTCTCGATTTTCCTTATATTTCTTTTACTGGTGACAGTAAATGAAAAATCAATTCTCCAAAATTCATTTTATTTCTAGTCTGATGCGGCGCTTGAGCGCGTTTCGTAAAACTTATTACATTTTCAAAGACTTTAGTTAGACACACACACACAACTATAACTGAATAGAGCTTGTTGTCATAGATTCAGCTACTCGGAACAAGTTCCAAGTAGCACGGGCTATGGTGAGCCCGCAACTTACCTGGCACAGGAGCTGGGCAAGAAGCACGGGCTATGGTTAGCCTCGTGGACAGGAGATGTCTCCCGTGGAATAGAGCTTAAACATCTTCGATTTATATACTTGCATTTGGGTGAAGTGACATGTTACAGTAGTATAGGAAGAGGTGAAAACAAATTTTCAACACAAGCCAGAACGGGGTAAGAACGGGGTAAGGACGGGATATAGAACAGGGTATAAGCTAAAGGGAAGGATGGAAGTAACTGCAGAGGGCCTATTGGCCCATATTTCTTGATGCTTCTATATTGGAGCGAAGTCTTGAAGTGGGTAGAATATAATTGTGCATTAATTGGCTGTTGATTGCTGGTGTTGACTTCTTGATGTGTAGTGCCTCGCAGATGTCAAGCCGCCTGGTGTCGCTGTGTCTATCGATGATTTTTGTGTTGTCTACTAAGATTTCTCTGGTGGTGGTTTGGTTGTGGGAAGAGATTATATGTTCCCTTAATGGAACCCTGTGGCTTATGCATCGTTAAACGCCTGGAAAGAGATGTTGTTGTGAAGTGTAGTGTAACTAAGGAAATACTAAGGAAACAAACATAGGAATGTGCCTAAATGCCAACAGTGACTGCCCAGACAGGTACAAGAGGAGTGTTGTTAACGCTTATGTCGACCGTGCTCTCAGCCACAACTCAGAATGGAAACAAGTCGACGACGAACTCTGTAGGGTTAGGCAGGTCCTAGTCAACAACGGCTTCTCCAATGGTTTCATTGAAGACATCATAAGAAGGAAAGTGAAACGCCATGCAACCTCTGAAGAGACAACTAATACAACACCTATACCCTCTATTAGACTATTTTACAGGAACTTCTTCTCCACAGCTCATAAAACGGAGGAAAGGGTCCTGAAAGATATTGTTAATAGAAACGTTATCCCTACAGACAAAAATCAGAAGATACAACTAACGATTTACTATAAAACCAAAAAAACGGCCAGCCTACTCATGAGAAACTCTCCAGACACAGAGCAGAACGCTCTAAAAGAGACCAACGTCGTCTATGCCTTGAAATGCCCTCTTGGGGACTGTAAGCCTCAAAAAACTCAGTATATAGGCAAGACAACAACATCTCTTTCCAGGCGTTTAACGATGCATAAGCAACAGGGCTCTATCAAGGAACATATAATCTCTTCCCACGAGCAGACCATCACCAGAGAAATCTTAGTAAACAACACAGAAATCATCGATAGACACAGCGACAGCAGGCGGCTTGACATCTGCGAGGCACTACACATCAAGAAGTCAACACTAGCAATCAACAGCTAATTAATGCACAACTATATTCTACCCACTTCAAGACTCCGTTCCAATATAGAAGCATCTGGGACCAAGGAGACTCCGGTGAATCCCGGGAGTCGGAGGGGCTGAGTATTCGGCCTTTTGAGCCCCTAGCAGCCGAGTGCTAGCAGAGCCCCGGCCCACCCCCCGTGACACCTGCCAGGCGTGGTCACTTCATTGCAATTTCAGTAGTAATCCAATATTGCTGCATAAACGCATAAATATATATGCACGTGCATAAATATATATGCACGTTTCACATTCGCTCAAAACATACCTCCCACACCTTACTGTAGCATATAACAAATCAAAATACTCATTCAGTAAAAGCAAGCCTCTCATGTTTTGAAATAAGGCCTTCTGCTGATACCTTCTTTCTGACGTCATCATCCCTAATGTGGTGCGAGGCGCCAATGAGCTCAAAGCTTCTAGCCAAAGTGCTAAATGCGGATCCTAAGAGGTTCACACATTAGTGCGAACTCTTAATCAGGCTCAATACCTCAACTGTACTCTGTGCTTCATCAGAGTCGATATTCAGCTACATTTGCTCGTATTTTCGCTCATTGCTCATATTTTCTGTTATTCATTTCATAAACCCTATCAAACCATCCTAACCTGACTTATTATATAACAAACAAATACATTTCTACAGACCAGTTGTTGTTTAGCGACATCACGAAAAGAGACCTCAGTATGGGGATAGGGTAAAAGCTACAATTAGCAAATAGGTCTTAAGGCACCACAGCAACATGACTTTTCAAACTTTGTGTGACGTCACCAGATACCAATGCGGGCTTTGGCATGGTACATATCAGATAGATATAACTGTTTGTTAAATGTTATTATTCAATAAATGGCTAGACTATCCATCCCCACCTAACCTAATCAGAGGTTTAAGAATATACATTTTAATCATCCACAACTGTAATTATTATTCAGTTATAAGTGCAAAAGTATAACAGCAACCCAAATGTCATACTGCAATTTAAGCAGAATCGTACATCTGGCAGTATTGTAGGTGAGCTGAACATAAGAATAAAGGTACCTGCAGAAGTCCTATTGGCCCATACGAGGCAGCTCCTATATATTTCCACCCAATCTCATTCATATTCATGTCCACCCTATGCTTAAAACAACCAAGGGATCCCACTTAAAGTATTAGTTAACAAAGAGAGTTTTAATAAACAGCTCTCATTCTAGTTTTATACACAACAGTAATTATGAACCCTATAGCTAGATATCGTACTATAATCCACAAGTAGTTACCACACATCTGGCAGCACAGCAGATTAGTAGCTGTGTTCATAGGCTAGTCAACTGTCATCACATCCATCAAATAGCTATCCAAATGTCGCACCTCAATTCATCCATCTAGCAATTCACCTGGATGCTAGCCACTATATTCATAGGCTAATCATTTCTACACCTCAAAAAATCCTAGTCTCCCTACGCAAATCAGGTAACTTGTTTCTAAACCAACAGTCGCAAATACAAGCATACATACCTACACATACTCCACAACCTATACATTCATAGAGAATAGCCTAGTTTTTTGCCACCATTTCCCCATTAATCATATATAATTTATGCCATACACAGAAAATACAGCATTTACACACCAAATATGCCATTTATGCACAAAATATATTATTTACACGCAAATATACCATCACACAAAAATATGTCATATATAGACAAAATATGACTTTTACATACAAAATATGTCAGTTGCACACAAAAATATACCATTCACACAATATTGCATGTACACTCAGAGTATGACATTTACACAAAGTATGGTATTTGCACAAATATATCAAAATGCTTATGCATTTAGACAATAAAAAATGAGCTTTCACTAAAATTACACAATTTCACAAACATAATTTTCACAAAATACCCACACATTGTCTCATAAACCAAAAATACACTTACACCATAAAAATCTATTTTTTTCAAATTACAGAGCTTACACAAAATACACAATTTGCACACAAAATACAGTTGCACCAGTTCCACTTCAACAAATTAAAAACACAACTTGCATAAATGCACTATTAGCACAAAAATTATTATAAAACATGGACAATTATTACACAAGTTGTGTAATTATTATACATCTTTGCACAATTAATACAAGAAAACTTGCTACATAATTACCTCAACTTGCACAATGACAATCAATACACAAATGAATAAATAAACATTTCGTCCATATGCAATTACACAACATGCGCAATTAATACACAACTTTCACAAATATTACACATCTTTCATAATTATTACACAACTTGCACAAATACGTACAATACATAACTATCCCAAATATGAAAATACACAACCAGCATAAATACAAAAATACAATTGCGACATTTACACAACTTGCTCAAAAATATAATCAATACACAACTTCCCAAAATATGAACAATGCATAACTAGAACATATTCATTTAATATTTAACTACACAATTTCCACAAATACACATACAAAAATATATGCAATTAATACATACAATTTGCACAAAACAATACACAATTTATAGAAATATAATCACTACATAATTGCAATAATCATACAACTTACGTAAAATACATAATCTGAACAATTAATACACAAGTATATTAATTGTGCTATATATGTACAAATACAAACACAACCAACTAGGTCAAACAATATACAATTTGCATGATATTTTTCTAGGTATATTTAGGACATTAATTATAATATGCTGAGTTTAACCAAATCCCAAAAGTCAGAATTTCACATATAAAAATGGTACATATGACTTCCTATGAGCTCAATATAAAACATTCATTTTCCATTATTATTTCAACATTATTAGTGCTAAACTATTCATCTAACATATGTCCATTGTTTTTAATGTCTTATTAATACCTTCCTTGTTACATCCTCTCCAATCAGGCCACCCACATTTATTTATGCAAACCATCTAACAGACTTATTTGTTCTAGCCTTAGTTATGTTAGGGCAGGTGGGGTTAGGTGAAGTCAGTATTTTCTATGATAATTTTAAGCAAATTTGCTCTGTCTTATCAAAATGCATCCTATTACAACCTGAATTCATCTAAATCTATCAAAAAATATACTTATACTACACAAATTGCCTAAATTCAACCTAGCAAAAGCTAAACTAACTAAATATGAGCATCCCATATCCTCACATACAAGCTTATGTCGCCTCTGTCCATACATTACATGAGTTAGCCATATAGCTCGAACCCAAATAGGAAAATTTACACTATTTCATAAATATGCTAATTCATTACCCCTAAGATATTATATATATCCTTCCCTACACGACCTCACCTAACCTGATCTAGCATATCCAAACCTAGATTTAGTTCAAGTTGGTAAAATTTAAGCTATGCCACCTAAATTCGACCTAATTTAAGGCAATTTCCACCAAACATACCCAAATGTTGTGTATCATAGCACTGCCAAAGCCCATTTTTACACACATTTTCTCCTACCCAATGCAACCTTACCTAACATACCTAACATATCCAAACCTAGATTTGGTTAAAGTTGGTGAAATTTAAGCTATTCCCACTAATTTTGACCTAATTTAAGACAATTTCCACCAAATATATCCAAATGTTGTGTATCATGCACTGTCAAAGCCCATTTTTACCTACATTTTCTCCTATTTCCATCCTACCCTACGGAACCTTACCTAACCTAACCTAGCATATCCAAACCTAGATTTTGGTTAAAGTTGGCGAAATTTAAGCTATGCCACCTAAATTCGACCTAATTTAAGACAATTCCCACCAAATATATCCAAATGTTGTGTATCATAGCATCGCGAAAGCCCATTTTTACCTACATTTTCTCCTATTCCATCCTACCCTACGGAACCTTACCTAACCTAACCTAGCATATCCAAACCTAGATTTTGGTTAAAGTTGGCGAAATTTAAGCTATGCCACCTAAATTCAACCTAATTTAAGACAATTTCCACCAAATATACCCAAATGTTGTGTATCATAGCACTGTCAAACCCCATATATTTTTACCAACATTTTCTCCTGTTCCATCCTACCCTACACAACCTCACCTAACCTGACCTAGCATATCCAAACCTAGATTTGGTTAAAGTCGGTGAAATTTAAGTTATCCCACATAAATTTGACCTAATTTAAGACAATTTCCACCAAATATACCCAAAATGTTTTGTAACATAGCACAGCCAAAGCTCATTTTAGCTAAGTTTTCACCTATTCCAACCTGCCCTAGACAACCCTACCTAACCTCACCTGGCATATCCAAAGCGAGATTTGATTAAAGTTGGCAAAATTTATGCCTTTCCCACTTTAATTCAACCCAATTTCCACGAAATATACCCAAATGTTTTGTATCTTAGCATAGCCAAAGTTCATTTCACGCAAGTTTTCACCTATTCCATCTTACCCTACACAACCTTACCTAACCTGACCTAGCATATCCCAAGCTAGATATGATTAAATTTCGTGAAATTTATGCTTACTCACCTAAATTCAACCTAATTTAAGACAATTTCTACCAAATATACCCAAAATGTTTTGTTACATAGCACAGCCAAAAACCATTTTAGCCAAGTTTTCACATATTCTAACCTACCCTACACAGCCTTACCTAACCCTGACCTAGCAGATTTGATTAAAGTTGGGGAAATTTAAGCTATCGCCACCAAATTGGAGACAATTCCCACCAAATATACCTAATGTTGTGTATCATAGCACAGCCAAAACCCATTTTACCCACATTTTCACCCATTCAATCTAACCTGGACCTAACCTCTGATACGACATATACTCAGAGAAGTGATGTTTTTTGGATATGAACCTAAATGCCTTGAACCTCGAAATTATACTATATATTAAAGGTAGGAATATATTTTCTCATATAAACCTAACATTCCCTAATTCAACCCTTACTATAATTTCGAGGTAGGGGGGTGGGGGGGTCTAAACCTCTGGTTATGGGTTAGGATAAGGAAAATTAGGTAAATGGTAATTAAGTAATAAATAGTTTGGTGAGCTATATCCCTTTCTAACTAAGGTTAGGTTAGGATGGTTAAGTTGAACTGATGTAGAGAAAATTTCCATTATTATCATATTTTCCATTAACCCCCTCCCAGGTAATAAAGGTTGAGTTGAGGATGGTTGTATTGATGTGAAAAAATACTACGAATATGATGCAACATTGAACCAAGATCCGTGTATCAGAGGTTAGGTCCAGGGTTGTTGGGTTAATGCATAAACGACAAGGTCCTCCCATATTTACGATAAATTTCAAGTTAGATAAAGGAGGTTAGGTTGGGTTTGTGTGTAAAAACAAAACACCTATCCAACAATATAGCTACAATATTGAACACAATTCCAAGTTTTAAAGGAGAGGGGCTGTTAGGTCCATATCTAAAACATCACTTTTCTATGAATATAGTTACAATGTTCAACAAACAACCTAGTAGGTTAGGCACAGTGTGGATAGGTTCATATCCAAAACTTCAGTTTTCGAAGAAAATAGATAAAATATTCAACAAAGCTCAAAGACTCTTGCAGGTTAGGCACGGGCATTTAGGTTCATATCCAAAAAACATCACTTCTCTGAGTATATGTCGTATCAGAGGTTAGGTCCAGGTTAGATTGAATGGGTGAAAATGTGGGTAAAATGGGCTTTGGCTGTGCTATGATACACAACATTTAGGTATATTTGGTGGGAATTGTCTCCAATTTGGTGGCGATAGCTTAAATTTCCCCAACTTTAATCAAATCTGCTAGGTCAGGGTTAGGTAAGGCTGTGTAGGGTAGGTGAGAATATGTGAAAACTTGGCTAAAATGGTTTTTGGCTGTGCTATGTAACAAAACATTTAGGTATATTTGGTAGAAATTGTCTTAAATTAGGTTGAATTTAGGTGAGTAAGCATAAATTTCACGAACTTTAATCATATCTAGCTTGGGATATGCTAGGTCAGGTTAGATAAGGTTGTGTAGGGTAAGATGGAATAGGTGAAAACTTGCGTGAAATGAACTTTGGCTATGCTAAGATACAAAACAATTGGGTATATTTCGTGGAAATGGGTTGAATTAAAGTGGAAAAGGCATAAATTTTGCCAACTTTAATCAAATCTAGCTTTGGATATGCCAGGTGAGGTTAGGTAGGGTTGTCTAGGGCAGGTTGGAATAGGTAAAAACTCAGCTAAAATGAGCTTTGGCTGTGCTATGTTACAAAACATTTTTGGGTATATTTGGTGGAAATTGTCTTAAATTAGGTCAAATTTATGTGGGATAACTTAAATTTCACCGACTTTAACCAAATCTAGGTTTGGATATGCTAGGTCAGGTTAGGTGAGGTTGTGTAGGGTAGGATGGAACAGGAGAAAATGTTGGTAAAATATATGGGGTTTGACAGTGCTATGATACACAACATTTGGGTATATTTGTGGAAATTGTCTTAAATTAGGTTGAATTTAGGTGGCATAGCTTAAATTTCGCCAACTTAACCAAAATCTAGGTTTGGATATGCTAGGTTAGGTTAGGTAAGGTTCCGTAGGGTAGGATGGAATAGGAGAAAATGTAGGTAAATGGGCTTTCGCGATGCTATGATACACAACATTTGGATATATTTGGTGGGAATTGTCTTAAATTAGGTCGAATTTAGGTGGCATAGCTTAAATTTCGCCAACTTTAACCAAATCCAGGTTTGGATATGCTAGGTTAGGTTAGGTGAGGTTGTGTAGGGTAGGATGGAAATAGGAGAAAATGTAGGTAAAAATGGGCTTTGACAGTGCAATGATACACAACATTAGGATATATTTGGTGGAAATTGTCTTAAATTAGGTCAAAATTATGTGGGAATAGCTTAAATTTCACCAACTTTAACCAAATCTAGGTTTGGATATGCTACGTAATGTTAGGTAAGGTTGCATTGGGTAGGAGAAAATGTGTGTAAAAAATGGGCTTTGGCAGTGCTATGATACACAACA
Source organism: Procambarus virginalis (assembly GCA_020271785.1). NCBI lineage: Eukaryota > Metazoa > Arthropoda > Malacostraca > Decapoda > Cambaridae > Procambarus > Procambarus virginalis. Next base: position 50,383 of record WNGS01161699.1, on the reverse strand, counting down.
TTTGGGTATGTTTGGTGGAAATTGCCTTAAATTAGGTCGAATTTAGGTGGAATAGCTTAAATTTTACCAACTTGAACTAAATCTAGGTTTGGATATGCTAGATCAGGTTAGGTGAGGTCGTGTAGGGAAGGATATATATAATATCTTAGGGGTAATGAATTAGCATATTTATGAAATAGTGTAAATTTTCCTATTTGGGGTTCGAGCTATATGGCTAACTCATGTAATGTATGGACAGAGGCGACATAAGCTTGTATGTGAGGATATGGGATGCTCATATTTAGTTAGTTTAGCTTTTGCTAGGTTGAATTTAGGCAAATTTGTGTAGTATAAGTATATTTTTTGATAGATTTAGATGAATTCAGGTTGTAATAGGATGCATTTTGATAAGACAGAGCAAATTTGCTTAAAATTATCATAGAAAATACTGACTTCACCTAACCCCACCTGCCCTAACATAACTAAGGCTAGAACAAATAAGTCTGTTAGATGGTTTGCATAAATAAATGTGGGTGGCCTGATTGGAGAGGATGTAACAAGGAAGGTATTAATAAGACATTAAAAACAATGGACATATGTTAGATGAATAGTTTAGCACTAATAATGTTGAAATAATAATGGAAAATGAATGTTTTATATTGAGCTCATAGGAAGTCATATGTACCATTTTTATATGTGAAATTCTGACTTTTGGGGATTTGGTTAAACTCAGCAAATTATAATTAATGTCCTAAATATACCTAGAAAAATATCATGCAAATTGTATATTGTTTGACCTAGTTGGTTGTGTTTGTATTTGTACATATATAGCACAATTAATATACTTGTGTATTAATTGTTCAGATTATGTATTTTACGTAAGTTGTATGATTATTGCAATTATGTATTGATTATATTTCTATAAATTGTGTATTGTTTTGTGCAAATTGTATGTATTAATTGTATATATTTTTGTATGTGTATTTGTGGAAATTGTGTAGTTAAATATTTAATGAATATGTGCTAGTTATGCATTGTTCATATTTTGGGAAGTTGTGTATTGATTATATTTTTGAGCAAGTTGTGTAAATGTCGCAATTGTATTTTTGTATTTATGCTGGTTGTGTATTTTCATATTTGGGATAGTTATGTATTGTACGTATTTGTGCAAGTTGTGTAATAATTATGAAAGATGTGTAATATTTGTGAAAGTTGTGTATTAATTGCGCATGTTGTGTAATTGCATATGGACGAAATGTTTATTTATTCATTTGTGTATTGATTGTCATTGTGCAAGTTGAGGTAATTATGTAGCAAGTTTTCTTGTATTAATTGTGCAAAGATGTATAATAATTACACAAATTGTGTAATAATTGTAAATGTTTTATACTAATTTTTGTGCTAATAGAGCATTTATGCAGCTTTGTTTTTAATTTTTGAAGTGGAACTGGTGCAACTGTATTTTTGTATGCAAATTGTGTATTTTGTGCAAGCTCTGTAATCTGAAAAAATAGATCTTAATGGTGTAATTGTATTTTGGTTTATGAGACAATGTGTGGGTATTTTGTGAAAATTATGTATGTGGAATTGTGTAATTTTAGTGAAAGCGTATTTTTGATTGTCTAAATGCATAAGCATTTTGATATATTTGTGCAAATACCATACTTTGTGTAAATTTCATACTCTGAGTGTACATGCAATATTGTGTAAATGGTATATTTTTGTGTGTAACTGACATATTTTGTATGTAAATGTCATATTTTTGTGTGATGGTATATTTTGAGCGTAAAATGGCCACTGCTCAATTTAAATTAGGCGGGGAAATTGTGGGAGGAGGCGAAAACAATTACGCAGCGCTCAGTGAGAGCTGCGCGCGCCGTGGGGGGGGGGGGGGGCGCACATTTAATCAAACGCACGAGGAGTTTCCCTCTCACTTCTACACAGCTACGGTACGCTCCACACGAAACACCCGCCTCCTCCTTCCGTTGACTACAGAACTTGCTCTTCGAGCTCCTCACGTTTCTCCTATGCTACTCTCTAATTTAGAAATTTGGGGGTGCTGCGCCGGATCCCCAAGTCTAGGGCTGCCCGCAGCTACTTACCATATGTCAAGTGCTCACTTGTAGTGCAAGTTTGGGGTTGCAGACTTTACATGTACTAGGCACTAGCATATCGTTACCCCTGGAAGCTATTAACTATTCTATGCCCTCTGTGTATACAGAATATATTTTATACATACTGTACTGGCTGTGCCACTCAATTATCTCTGGCATTGTTTTAATTATAGCTTTAAGCTGATTGCGAGTACTGCAACATTGCTTCGGCTAGCTGGCACTAGACACGGTTAATGTCCTATGACTTATTCCTTAGTTGCATCTTTGCAGTACTGGCATTCTACTCAGCCATGTTACACGCCTACTTGTATATTGTGGTACAGCAGTGCTCTGTAAACATTAGTTAATAAATTAAGGTCCCCCCACTCATGGTTTGTTTTCTCCCCGATCAGAATAATATATTTTGTGCATAAATGGCATATTTGGTGTGTAAATGCTGTATTATCTGTGTATGGCATAAATTACATCTGATTAATGGGGAAATGGTGGCAAAAAACTAGGCTATTCTCCATGAATGTATGGGTTGTGGAGTATGTGTAGGTATGTATGCTTGTATTTGCGAGTGTTGGTTTAGAAACAAGTTACCTGATTTGCGTAGGGAGACTAGGATTTTTTTGTAGTGTAGAAATGATTAGCCTATGAATATAGTGGCTAGCATCCAGCTGAGTTGCGAGATGGATGAATTGAGGTGCGACATTTGGATAGCTATTTGATGGATGTGATGACAGTTGACTAGCCTATGAACACAGCTACTAATCCGCTGTGCTGCCAGATGTGTGGTAACTACTTGTGGATTATAGTACGATATCTAGCTATAGGGTTTCATAATTACTGTTGTGTATAAAACTAGAATGAGAGCTGTTTATTAAAACTATTATTATAAACTAATACTATAAGTGGGATCCCTTGGTTGTTTTAAGCATAGGGTGGACATGAATATGAATGAGATTGGGTGGAAATATATAGGAGCTGCCTCGTATGGGCCAATAGGACTTCTGCAGGTACCTTTATTCTTATGTTCAGCTCACCTACAATACTGCCAGATGTACGATTCTGCTTAAATTGCGGTATGACATTTGGATTGCTTTGGATTACTTTTGCAATTATCACCGAATAATGATTACAGTTGTGGATAATTAAAATGTAAAGTTTTGAACTTATCACTGTATAATTAAAGATTGCAGTTGTAGATGGACAGTATATGAATACAGGTATTTGAATGATAACAGCTGTAGATGGCTAAATATGAATACAGGTGTTTTGAATGTTTACAGATGAAGATGGCCAACATAAAAATACAGTATTTGAAAGATGCAGTTGTAGATGGCTAGCATGTGAATGATTACAGATGTAGATTAAGTATAGAATGTACATTCTTAAACTTCTGATTCGGTTAGGTGGAGGACGGATAGTTAGTTTAGTTCATTTATTATGCACCCCATACCCATCTTGTGGGCGGTAGTGGAAAGGGGTTACAGAGGCACATAATGGGCTCAGGGACTGAACCCCACAATTCATTTAGCTAAGCAAGTTACAATCTTGATGCTAGCCATTTTTGAATAATAACATCAAACTCTGCCACAGATCTGGAAGCGTATCCTCAAGATAGCGGGTATGTTCGTTCCCGATGTTTCCCCGGTCCTTCACCTCCGTGGTACTCTTGTGGCGGACCCGTTGCTAGTCGCTACCGAACTGGGTTCCCACTTTTCTTCTGGAAGCTCTGGTTTTCATCTTCCCCAATCTTTCCTTCTTCTAAACCTGTCCTTGAATCTCGTCCTTTAGATTTCTGCACTCATCTTCGACTTTCCTATAATGATCCCTTCTCTCTCTCTGAACTTCGGTCTGCCCTGGCCCTCTGCGGTTCTACGGCGGCGGGCTCCGATGGCATTCATTATGAGATGCTTCGGCATCTTACTCCGTGCAGGTCTCGGTATTTACTGAGTCTGTATAATCGGATCTAGGAGTCGTCATCACTCCCTGAGGACTGGCTCGATGCCATTGTCCTCCCTGTTCACAAACCAGGGTCTCTGGGAACATCCCATAAGGACTTTCGTCCTATTGCCCTCACAAGTTGTGTCTGTAAACTCTTTGAACGTATGGTTAACGTTCGTCTGATGTGGTTCTTAGAACACCATCACCACCTCTCCCCTTCTCAATTTGGTTTCCGCAAGTGCCGCAGCACGACAGATGTCCTGGTGAACTTGGAGGTCTATATTCGTACTGGTTTTGCTGCGAAGACCTCCGAAGTTGCCGTCCTTTTTTGACTTGGAAAAGGCTTATGATACCACTTGGCGTTATCATATTCTATCCCAACTTCAATCTATTGACCTTCGTGGTCATCTCCCTCTCTTTCTCCGCAGCTTCCTCTCTCGTCGTTCCTTTCGGGTGCGGCTTGGTACCTCTCTGCCTCTTTTCAGTAATACGAAGGTGTGCCCCAGGGTAGTGTTCTGAGCACTACTCTTTTTCTGGTTGCCCTCAATGGTCTTCTTTCCTCTCTTCCTTCAGGCGTATTCTCCACTCTTTATGTCGACGATCTTACCCTTTGCTGTTGGGGTGATGATTCGCTCTCTCTTTCAACGCCGTCTTCAACTTGCGATTGATGCCGTGTCGTCTTGGGCCACCGATCATGGCTTAAGGTTCTCTACGTCTAAGACTTGTGCTATGACTTTTACTCAGAAGCATGTCGTTCTTCGTCCTTATTTGTCGTTTTATGGTCACCCCATTGTGTACAAGGATTCTGCTAAGCTTTTGGGGTTGATTTTTGAAACTCGTTTGTCTTGGTCGCCCCATATCTCTTACCTCCGTGTTGAATGCTCTAAGGCCCTTGCCCTCCTTCGGGTATTGTCTCATACTTCTTGGGGAACAGATAGGCGCACTCTACTTGCTTTACATTCCTCTCTCGTCCTGTCTAAGCTCGATTATGGTTGCCCTGCTTACTTGTCTGCTTCTCCTTCTACTCTTTGCCGTCTTGATGCATTGCACCATACTGGGTTGCGCCTCAGTTCTGGTGCGTTTCCTTCGACTCCCGTCCTCAGCTTGTATGTCAACAATGGCTTCCTATCTCTCCAGGACCGCCGTGATCGCTACTGTCTTTGCTATCTTGCACGGTCCTTGCAACATCCTTCCTCTTGCCTCTGTCGTGCTTTAACTTTTGCCCCTCCTGCGGTTCCTGTTCCCCTTCACCACCTCCCTCTTTCTGTCCGGTTATCTCGCTTACAGAATTCTCTTTCCGTTTGTATTTCTAATATTTCTCCTCGTGTTGTTCCTTCTTTGCCCCCATGGAGAGTCCCCCTTCCGCAGTTTTGTACATCCTTAACCCGCATCACTAAAGCTTTTACCCCTCCTACGGTTCTAAAACGCCTTTTCCTTGAGCACTTTTCTTCTCACTCCCGCTCCGTTTCCGTCTTCACCGATGGGTCTAAGTCTGAAGACGGTGTAGGCTACTGTTGTTTTTCCTGATTGCACTTATGTGTCGCTTACCTCCGGAGACTAGCATCTTCACAGCGGAACTTTATGCTTTTCTCCGTGTTCTTCGTCTCCTGCTTTCTCATTGTCAATCTTCCTTTGTAGTTGTTGTTGACTCTCGTAGTGCCCTCATGGCTCTCGGGTCCTTTAATCCGGTTCTTCCAGTAGTTGTCGAGATCCAGGATGGGCTGTTTCTTCTTAACAGTAAATTTAAGTCGGTTGAATTTTGTTGGGTTCCCAGCCATATTGGTGTCTCTTTGAATGAGCGTGCGGATGCTGCCACCAGGGAAGCTGTCCGCTTTTGTCCCATCTCTCATAAAGGTCTTCCTTATTCTGACTTTTATCCTGTTATTCATTCCTCCATCCTTGCCCGTTGGCAGGGTTGTTGGTCTTGTCTGGTTGGTAACAAGCTGCGTACTCTCAAACGTAGTGTGTCCCCGTGGCCTTCCTTCTGCCACTGTAACCAGCGGTGGGAAACTGCTCTAGCAAGGCTGCGGATTGGCCATACTCGCTTAACTCACGGTCACTTAATGGAGCGCTGCTTTGCTCCTTATTGTCCAAATTACGTTGTCTCTCTTAGAGTTATGCATATCCTTGTTGAATGTCCTGACGTCCAGGACATGCGTGTGTCTTGCTTTCCGACCGTCCCTCGAGGTCACTTGTTCCTCGATAGAATTCTTGGTGAATCGGATACTTTTGATATCGTTCGCCTTATGCGTTTCTGTTCTCGTATTGGCATTCTTGGAGATATTTTGCGCCCTCTGATTATTTCGCACTTTGATGGTGTTACATAGCTTTCCCAGTTAGGTGCCTTCTTTTGATAATTACCTTACCTCCTCCCAGACCCTGCTCACCCCAGATCCCACAGGTCCCCCCAGACGAGAAGCAGAAGAGAGTCAGTTTCGGAGTAATGTACTCGAACATAGATGGGATCACAAGCAAGGCAAGTGAACTAATGGAAAGAGCACAACAAGAAAACCCAGATGGAATCGGACTCGCTGAAACAAAACTCTCAGGAATCATAACGAATGCCGTGTTTCCCCAGGAGTACACAGTAATAAGGAAAGAGGGAAAGTAGGGGAGGAGCCAGAGTGGCCCTACTAATGAGAAAGGAATGGAGTTTCAAGGAGATGGCCATCCCGGGCTGTGAGAGTTTCAGAGACTACATAGCAGGCACTATGACAATGGGAGGACCAAGAATAGCAGTAGCAGTGATATATAACCCTCCACCCAATGATAGAAGACCCAGTCAAGAGTATGACAACAACAACATGGCAGTTAACACTATAATTGAGAGGGCAGCCTCTGCTGCCTGTAGAAATAGATCCCACCTGCTCATCATGGGGGATTTCAATCACGGAAGGATTGACTGTGAGAACAAGGAACCGCATGGAGGCGAGGATACGTGGAGAGCCAAACTATTGGAGGTGGTGACTAGAAACGTTTTAACCCAGCATGTCAAAGAACCCACAAGGATGAGAGGAAATGACGAACCAGCGAGACTCGACATAATCTTCACTCTGAACGACTCTGATATAAGAGAAATCGGTTTTGAGACCCTAGTAGGAAGGCGACCACAGTGCACTGGAGTTTGAGTACCTGATTGAAGAAGGGTTATTGAATTCGAGAAGGGGTACTGAAAACAAAAGGCTGGCATTCAGAAATGGAAACTATGAGGAGATAAGAAAATTCCTAACAGATATAGCATTGGAAACAGAGCTCAGGGGAAAGACGGCCCAAGATATGATGGACTACATCACGCACAAGTGCAAGAAAGCAGCAAACAAGTTTGTCCCAGTCCAAAAGGAAAAAGTGAAATGAAGATGAGAAACCCATGGTTTAATCAGAGATGTAGGCTAGCTAAGCAGCAAAGTAGAAGGGCGTGGAGAAAGTATAGGAGTAACAGGACACTTGAGAGCAGAGAAAGATACCAGAGTGCCAGGAATGAATATGTCAGAATGAGAAGAGAGGCAGAAAGACAATACGAAAATGACATCACAAGCAAGGCAAAGACTCAGCCTAAATTGCTGCACAGCCACATCAGTAGAAAAACAGTAAAGGAAAAGGTTATGAAATTAAGGATAAGGGCAGAAGGATTCACTCCAAACGACAAGGAAGTATGTGAGGAACTGAATAAGAAATTCCAGGAGGTCTTCATCTTAGAGCAAGGAGAAATTCCAGAGATAAGAGAGGGAATAGTTAACCGGGAACCACTGGAAGAGTTTGAGATTACCAGCGGGGAAGTAAGGAAATGTTTACTAGAGTTAGATGTGACAAAGACTATAGGCCCAGATGGAATCTCCCCTTGGATACTAAAGGAAGGAGCAGAAGAACTGTGCCTGCCTCTCTCCATAGTGTATAACAAATCACTGGCAACAGGGGAACTGCCAGAAATTTGAAAAGCACCTAACGTAGTCCCGATATACAAGAAAGGGGATAGACAGGAGGCACTGAACAACAGGCCAGTGTTCCTAACATGCATACCATGCAAGCTGATGCATAAGATAGTGCGAAGGAAGCTAGTGGAATATTTGGAGCGAAAGAACTTTGTGACTCAGCATCAACATGGGTTCATGGATGGCAAGTCCTGCCTCACAGGGTTACTTGAATTCTACGGCCAGACAACAAAAGACTGCATATTTTTGGATTGTCAGAAAGCCTTTGACACAGTACCACACAAGAGGCTAGTGAAAAAGCTGGAGATGCAGGCTGGAGTGAAAGGGAAGGTACTCCATTGGATAAAGGAGTACCTAAGCAACAGGAGACAACGAGTCAATGTGAGGGGTGAGGTCTCAGATTAGCGAGACGTTACAAGTGGAGTCCAGCAGGGGTCAGTCCTTGGACCTATACTGTTTCTGATATATGTAAATGATCTCTCAGAGGGTATAGACTCGTTTCTCTCAATGTTTGCTGATGATGCAAAAATTATGAGGAGGATTGAAACAGAGGATGATAGCAGGAGGCTACAAGATGACCTAGAAAGACTGAATGAATGGTCCAACAAATGGCTGTTAAAGTTCAACCCGAGTAAATGCAAAGTAATGAAACTAGGCGGTGGAAACAAGAGGCCAGACACAGGATACAGAATAGGAGATGAAGTACTTAATAAAGTGGAAAGAGAAAAAATCTAGGAATTGATATCACTCCAAACCTGTCTCCTGAAGCCCACATAAAAAGAATTACGTCTGCGGCATATACGAGGCTAACTAACATCAGAACAGCCTTCAGGAACCTGTGTAAGGAATCATTAAAATCTTGTTTACCACATATGTAAGACCAATCCTGGAGTATGCGGCCCTAGCATGGAGCCCGTACCTGGTCAATCACAAGACGAAGCTGGAAAAAGTTCAAAGGTATGCCACTAGACTAGTCCCAGAACTATCCGGGTTTGGTGCCTTCTTTTGATAATTACTTACTTACTAGTCCCCGAACTAAGAGGCATGAGTTACGAGGAAAGGGTGGGGGAAATGCACCTTACGACTCTGGAAGACATAAGAGTAAGGAGAGACATGATCACTACCTACAAAACCCTCAGGGGAATCGACCGGGTAGACAAGGATAAACTATTCAACACTGGTGGTACGCGAACAAGGGGACACTGGTGGAAACTGAGTACCCACATGAGCCACAGGGACGTTAGAAATAACTTTTTCAGTGTCAGAGTAGTTAACACTTTCGCGCGTTAACACTTTCCTAATGCATTCGCACAGGTGGAATGCATTAGGCAGTAATGTGGTGGAGACTGACTCCATACACAGTTTCAAATGTAGATATGACAGGGCCCAGTAGGCTCAGGAATCTGTACACCAGTTGATTGACAGTTGAGAGGCGGGACCAAAGAGCCAAAGCTGAACCCCCGAAAGCACAAATAGGTGAGTACACACACACACACACACATATACACACACACACACAGCTGTTACGCCAACACAAACCAAAATAATCTAATTAACTTTCATTTAAAAGTTTCTTCTTCTTGATAGTAGGTGCAGTTTGCATGAAGGGTTTGTCCTCCCGATGACTGCACCAGTACACATGTTGGGAGAGGCGTTCATGTTGAGGATGATAAAGAGTTCCAAAAGTGCTTGTTGCGTTGTGCTGTAGACAGAGGAGCGGCGACTCAGAGGTGTGTGTTAGAGGGAGACTTGCCGCACCGTAGGGCGGTGTGTTGTGTTTATGGCGTCAGCTGATCCATGGTGCTGCGATGAGGCAGTTGTTTTCTGTGTTTAGCTGTTGGTGGCGCCAGGTATAAATGTGGCGCGGGTCAGATGTGGCCCAATTTGTTGGTCGACTGAAGATATTTAGCCAGTGCTTTGACTGTTTGGTATTTTTCCTGTAACGAGTGGTCACCACCTCCTAATATATGCTCGATGGTAAAGGGTATTTTAATTAAGTGAGATAAGTACTTGTTTGAAATTTACTCTGGCACTATGATGTCAGAAGCAATGCAGGAGATAGTGATCGACTGTTTCAGGCACCTGACAGTGGATGCAGAGTTCGTTGATGTCTGTTCTGTACTTAGAGCTGTGTGCTGCCAGTTTGGTGTGTCCCAGCCTTAATCTGGTCATCAATTTCTCTGCTTTTATATCTGTTGTGTTTGCAAGTTTCCCATTTCTTTTTAATGGACCCATAGTGCAAAGGTGAGCATGACGTTTTCCATTTTGTCGCAAAATCTTGGGTGATGGTATTTTTGAAGGTTCCTTTACGTGCAACATGAGGTATTGGATGACGGGTAATGTGAGTCATGTTGTGCATTGCTTTGGCTAGTTGATCTACTAGTTCATTATGGAGAATACCACAATGCGCTGGGACCCATTAGATAGAGGTATCATAACCGTCCAATTGATGTTCATGAAGAAGTTGAAGACATGGGTAAACAAACTCCTTGCAAGTTGTTGAAGAGTACGTAATTGCTTGAATCACACTCTTGGAGTCACTGCAGATTGTATATGTCCCGATTGGTAATGTTGTGATTATTTGGAGAGCTTGATATAAGGCATATAATTCAGCTGTGAAAACAGATAGTTGGTTTGGTAACCGCCATCCCTGCTTGAGATGGTATTCCGGTATCCATACAGCGCTAGTGACCGAGGGGACGTTGTTCTTGATGATGCGAGACCCATCTGTATAAATCTCTGTGGTATTTGGGTAGCAATTTTTCATTGTTGAGAGAAAGACTGAGGCTATGGCTGAGTTTGGTGCAGACTTTGGAATGTTGTCTTCGAGTTGTATTGCTGTATTTGGAGTTGTATAAAGCCAAGATGGAATAGGGGGAACAGTAAGTTGGGTTTCCGAGTTTTGAAGTAGAGAGAGGTCTATATTGAGGTTATTTGTAGCCCGTGTGAGGAAAGGTTGTGAGTGATTGGTTGGGAAGCGGGGGTTATGTGGGTTAACTAACTGTTGGGTTAATTTTTTATCTGTATGGGTGTGTCTGGTGAGCAGTGGTACAGAGTGACAGATAGTTGGCACGCATTATGTCTCGTCTGGTGGCTAGGCTTGTGAGGCCCGTTTCCCCGTAAAGTTCGAGGATAGGAGTGGAACGCATTGCGCCACATATAAGTCGCATGCCATTGTTTTGAATGACCTCGAGGCTCTGAAGGTTAGTAGGTGCAGCCGACGCATATGCTTGGCAACAATAGTCTAGTTGGCTGCGAATGTAGGTTGTATAGAAACGGAGCAAGATTTTATGGTGTGCTCCCCAGGTGGTGCCAGTGAGGGCTTTAAGTATAGCGAGTCGAGGTTGTGTCGTTTATTTAAGGCGTTGAATGTGTGCTTTCCAGGTAAGTGAGGGGGAGTCTAAGTGCATGCCAAGATATTTATGTTCTCGTATGTGTTGGATGGGAGTGTTGTGTATTGTGAGGGTGGGTAGATGAACAAGTCTTTTTTTAGTGAAAATTTGATAATAGGTTTTGGTCGTACTAACTTGAAGGCCCCATTGCTGTGTCCAATCTATGAGGTGGTCAAGTGCTGTTTGCATTGTTGAGACTGTATTAGGTAGGGCATTGTATGAATAATACAATGTTAAGTCGTTGGCGTACGCCGAGAGGTGAACAAGATGGGTGTTAGGCAAATCTGCTAAGAATGCAACAAAAAGGGTTGGGCTTAGTATGGAGCCTTGTGGGACACCCGTTTGTATTGGGATGCCATCGGAAAACTCGCCTTGTATATAGACTTTAGTGTCCTGTTCGTAAGATAAGACTATAAGCATAAAAGTAATCATCCCTATACGCCTAAACGTGTAAGCTTTGCGAGGAGGCAAGTATGAGGAATGCTATCAAAAGCTCCTTTGAGGTCTAGGTAGAGAACAATGCAAAATTTTCTGCTTCTGAGAGAGGTGTGGATTTCATGTTCAAGGCAGAGTATTTGATCAAGTGTGGAGCATTGCGGTCGAAATCCAGCTTGGAGTGACGGTATATTATTATTATACCCAAGGTACCATTGGAGGCGAGTATGTACTAGTCTTTCCACGACTTTACCGTGGCATGATAGTAGGGAAATAGGTCTGTATGATGCAGATTGGAATGGGTCTTTTCCTGGTTTAAGGAAAGGGAGAATAATACTGGTCTACCATTGTGAGGGAATATTTCCGTGAGTCCAGCATAGGTTGTAATAGTTTAGGATAGTACTATGTGCAGTCGATGGAAGATATTTAATGAGTTCATATGGAATTCCATCCTCTCCAGGTTCCTTGCCAGTAGGTAGGCGGGTTAAGGCTAATTGTAGCTCGCTTAGGTGTACATGTTGTCTACGCCGAGCATGGGTAGCAGTATGGCACGGTCAATTTCTTGTCTGAGGGGGAGTTCTTGGGCATGAAAGAAGGGTGTTGAGAGGGTAACTTTAAGACATTCAGCAAGAACAATTGCACGCTCCTGAGGTGTTTAACAGAGTAAACAGTTGATCATCAGGGGAAACGAAGTGAATGTTGGGCGACCTTTAATGCTGTTGAATGTAGCCCAGACTTTTGAATGTGGCGTGGTGGGTGTGAGGCTATCACAAAATTTCGCCCATGATGCTCCCTTTGCTGACAGTATGGTTTTTTGGCTGCTGCTGTGGCCCGCTGTAGATTAACCCAGTTCTGTAAGGTAAGGTTGACGTCTTTGTTTTTGTATGGCTCGTCGACGTAAAGCGACTGTTCGTGTACATTCTGCATTCCACCACAGTTTAAGTGGTTTGTTGGACCTATGTCCTGAAGTTTTCTTGAGCATTTGGGTGGCTGCAGAATTTATGGCCGAGGTGATTGTGGACAGTCGCTTGTTAGGGTCTACATCGTCTGTCTCTGGGAGACAGACAGTATCAGCCCATTTTTTCTTATCTAGTTTCTTAATATTCCACTTGGGGAGCGTTAGAGGGTGGGTTTGTGACTGAAAGTTAGTAAATTTTATAATGAGGGGTTTGTGGTCACTACCAATATCTGGTCCAGTATGAAACTGTAGTTCATGTTGAAAGTTCGCCGAGCCAAAGCAGATGTCAAATGAGGCTTTATAATTGGTTCTGTAGTTAAAGTAGGTTGCAAGGTAGGGCGGCGAAAGAAGAATATATGGTGCAGTGTCTAAGTAGTTATATAGATCGGTGCCTGCAGTATTTTGGGTACCTCTACTCCATGTGGGGTGGTTTGCATTCAGATCACCTGTAACAATGATCGGTTGCCGTAATTGGTTAAGATAGAATTCCAGTTCATTTAAGTTTATTGTGCCTCCAGAGTTGTATATACCCAGAAAGGATATGTGTGTACCATTGTAAGGTATTAGGCATGCTAAAATTTCTAGTTTACCGTTCACAAAATGTGTAAGTGTTACAGGTTTACATGTCATATTACTCCGTGTTAGAAGGAAAATACCACCCCCCATACTGTTTGGTTTGTCCAGTCTCTGCATCTGAAAGTTTTTAAAAATAGGATTTTGTTTGGGAGTGAGCCAGGATTCGGTTATGAAAGCTAAGTCCGGTTTGGATGGGTAAAGGAATTGTTTAAGTTCTGTGAGAAATGTTTTAATGTTTTTTTTTGCGTCCATTAAGTCATGAAGGTTAGGGAGCCATTTAGGATGTGTGGGTTATGGATGTGTCTGTTTTCCTTTGGTATGCCAATAGTAGTACGTGTTGGATACCTAAATGTGGATGGGGGCTGTGTCTTACTCTTGGTACTGGCGGTTTGGGTTTGTGGCAAGTTAGCCTAGGGAATGATTTTGGAAAGGCGTGCGAAGGAATTATTTACGAGTTTTTCCATCATCTGTTCAAACAAAATGTTTCCAGCAATGGTAGCTTTGTTTGGGCGGATGTCAGTGTCTGTAGCTGTTGATGGGATGTCTTTTGGGTCAGCCTCAGGGGTGGGTTGTGTTACTTGTGTAAATAATTTAGTTAGAAGTCGGTCCAGCCTCTTTTCTAGTGCATTTTCGATGCGTGTGACAAAGGTTTCAACAAGATCATTTTCAATGCGAGTGGCAAGAGTTTCAACAAGATCAGGACTCAGTTGTGCAGTTTGTGAGAGATTGTTGGACCCCGGGGTTGTGGGATTGTCGGTGACAGACATATCAGGTACACGCAAGGGTTGTGTTTGATGATGGGCTGAGTTAGGTTGTTTCAATGCACTACTGTATTGCAGGTTCTTTGTAGGGATAACCTTAGTTTTTGCTGCTGCTGCTATGTATGAAGGACATTGAATATAATGTCATGAGCGCCACCACAGTTTGAGCAGGTGAGTGTATGTGATGTACAATCTTGCGTATAGTGGGAACCAGAGCATTTCCCACATTTAATGTCTTTGGTGTAGCCTTTCCAGGTATGGTTAAAACCTTTACATTTAAAACACTGAGTGGGACGTGGTATATACACCTCTAGTTTATAGAGGAAGCCGTTTAACCAAATTCTCTCCGGGGAAATGTAGTCTAGAAAGGTAAGCAGAGCAGTGCCTGTATCACTCAGTTCTCCGTTTGTTCTTCACATAATTTTTTTGATTACATAGATCGGGATGTCATGCGTCTGAAGTTGTGCCTTGATGTCGTCTACACTGATGTCTACCACATGTCGGATTACATAATTTGGTAATCGGTCTCGTAGTGGTTTGTAGCACTTGACTTTGTGGCCGCAGATGTCAGTAATGTCTGAAAGCTCAAGTTCTTCGCCATGTTTATGGTCCACTGCGATCGTTTTTTTGTTTATTAGGCCTCATATCGTGCACGTTGATCCCGAATATCTTGGGAATGGCATTATATAAGACACTTTGTGCCCTGCTATTTCTGAAACATTCTCCTCTTCGCCATCAAAGGCAATGATGAAAGTTTGCAAATTAGATGAACTTGGCCTACCTTGGTTGAGCGGTGGATGTTGATACTGAGGCCGCGTGGTGCCAGCACCGTTTCTGTTTACCTCTGTAAGTTGGCCTCCAATCTGTTTGCCTTGCTGTGATGTTTGCTGTCCAGGAAATCTCCATCTAGATCCTCTTCTGAGACCGGGTGACGTTCATGATCTAAATGTGTGAAACAGTGGTTTCCCGGTGTCCTCAAAGTTATCGTCAGTGTTTGTAGGAGAGGCGCTGTGTGAACCTCCACCAGTCGCCATGACGCTCAGATCACGTCGCAGCAGCACTCTTAAGTTAAGTTAAGACTTAAAAGTTTCATCTACACTACACACACCCTTTATCGCTGGAAATAATTTTCATATCTTCATTACACGCGATACTCATCACAAACTATCTACACTTTACATGGCAATCATCGTAACAATCTTCCGTGCTTACGACCTTCATCACTGTACCGCTCCCGTTGTCAACAACAGGACACGTAGCGTCACTACCACTCCCGTTGTCAACAACAGGACACGTAGCGTCACTACCACTCTTGTTGTCAACAACAGGACACGTTGCGTCACTACCACTTCCGTAGCCAACAACGGGACACGTAGTGTCACTACCACTCCCGTTGTCAACAACAGGACACGCAGCGTCACTACCGCTCCCGTTGTCAACAACAGGACACGCAGCGTCACTACCGCTCCCGTTGTCAACAACAGGACACGCAGCGTCACTACCGCTCCCGTTGTCAACAACAGGACTACGCAGCGTCACTACCACTCCCGTTGTCAACAACAGGACACGTAGCGTCAGTACCTCTACCGTTGTCAACAACAGGACACTCAGCGTCACTACCACTACCGTTGTCAACAACAGGACACGTAGCGTCACTGCCACTTCCGTTGTCAACAACAGGACACGTAGCGTCAGTACCTCTACCGTTGTCAACAACAGGACACGCAGCGTCACTACCACTCCCGTTGTCAACAATCCCGAAGTTGTATGTCAACTTTTGGTCAATTCTTTATTATAATATTATAATATACAAGTGATATAGGAACACGAATTATAAGGGAGAAAGTACTAAGCCAGGATGACTATATACCTCTTTATTATATTGTTATAATTACAATACTATAATTTATTATACAGAAATTTTTCGTTTTACAGAATAATACACTTTCAGAAAAATACAGAAAATACACTTTATTATACAGAAACACAAGTAAATAATTATCAAAGGCCTATGTGTTCTGTTCGGAATGGACTTTTTCTGTGGTTACAGGTCTATCAATGCATCTGGTGTTCGGCCTAACACCGGATAGAGCTTCATCCCTGGTGAGGATAGGGGTTGCTGCTGCGCTCCAAGACAGCTTTTTCTGCTGTGAAAGTTATATTGGTGTATCGGAGGATATCGTCTCCGATTATGTATTCGTCATCATACACCTGGAGGATATATACATCTGTGTGGAATATAAGGCCTTGGAATTTTATCTCTGCATTCCTTATAACGTGTTTTGTTCTTAATGTTTTCCCGTGCAGGTTTTTTACTTTTTTCATTTTACACGTTTCAATTTTAAGACCCAGTTTTCTGGCACGACGTCTGCTCATAGTTGTTATGGGCGAACCAGTGTCCAGAAGAGCCTTAGATCTCTTGCCGTTGATTTTGGTCTTGAGTCTGATGGTTTTGTAGTTTGTGACAAAGTACTTCGTGTTATCCGGCAGCTTGTGCTCTTTCACTGGCCGTATTATTAGTCTGGGATTTGTCAGGTCATTAATTATTGAGCAGTTATGTGCAACTAAAATATCCATGCCCAGTATGGCCTCATCTCCGGGTAAATCATCAACATAAATCTCTGCATCCAGGGATAAATTTACTTTCCGGAAATAAGGTTTAGCTTTCAGGACCCCCTTGAAGAACTTTGAGAAGTCCATTGGCTTCCACTCGTTGTCAGTTATGTCTATGGACTCCATTTTATTTAACCGCTTAAAATTCTTTCCCATTACGGCCTCCAAGCCATATTTTTTCATTACGGAAACCGTAACGAAGGTGTCGCTTGAGCCGGTATCCACTAAGAATTGTACTCGTTGGCCTTCTAGCCGTACAGATACAAACAAGTTCGTGCCGACCCGGTGAAGAGGGAGGGACACCTTTCTTGGTGCTCGTTTCTTGCGTCCCATTGTTGCGTTTTATACATAATTGTCGTCAGGAAGCTCTACCTGATGTTTATATCCGTGATAGAATTTTTTTTAGTTAGGCTGCAATCGTATATATTTATCTATAATTAATATTGTTGTAATTCATATAACTGGGAGTAAAGTCGTGGAGGAGAGTGTACAGGAGGAGTCACTAGGTGGACCTGGGCCGCATAGTAGCGGTGATAATACCAGCTTGGTTACTTTTGGTAATTACTTATTTGGGGTTTCTTTATATCAGAAAGAGCGGACCAGGAGCTGGAGTACAACTTTATGGTGAGGATTAATGGTTATTGTCAACAGGAAGGGAGGGAAACTATGAGGAGAAAGCGCCAAGCCGTCACGATTATATAGTATAGCACACCCTGTTGTTGCCAACGGGAGTGGTAGTGACGCTACGTGTCCTGTTGTTGACAACGGGAGTGGTAGTGACGCTACGTGTCCTGTTGTTGACAACGGGAGTGGTAGTGACGCTACGTGTCCTGTTGTTGACAACGGGAGTGGTAGTGACGCTACGTGTCCTGTTGTTGACAACGGGAGTGGTAGTGACGCTACGTGTCCTGTTGTTGACAACGGGAGCGGTAGTGACGCTACGTGTCCTGTTGTTGACAACGGGAGTGGTAGTGACGCTACGTGTCCTGTTGTTGACAACGGGAGTGGTAGTGACGCTACGTGTCCTGTTGTTGACAACGGGAGTGGTAGTGACGCTACGTGTTCTGTTGTTGACAACGGGAGTGGTAGTGACGCTACGTGTCCTGTTGTTGACAACGGGAGTGATAGTGACGCTACGTGTCCTGTTGTTGACAACGGGAGTGGTAGTGACGCTACGTGTCCTGTTGTTGACAACGGGAGTGGTAGTGACGCTACGTGTCCTGTTGTTGACAACGGGAGTGGTAGTGACGCTACGTGTCCTGTTGTTGACAACGGGAGTGGTAGTGACGCTACGTGTCCTGTTGTTGACAACGGGAGTGGTAGTGACGCTACGTGTCCTGTTGTTGACAACGGGAGTGGTAGTGACGCTACGTGTCCTGTTGTTGACAACGGGAGCGGTAGTGACGCTACGTGTCCTGTTGTTGACAACGGGAGTGGTAGTGACGCTACGTGTCCTGTTGTTGACAACGGGAGTGGTAGTGACGCTACGTGTCCTGTTGTTGACAACGGGAGTGGTAGTGACGCTACGTGTCCTGTTGTTGACAACGGGAGTGGTAGTGACGCTACGTGTCCTGTTGTTGACAACGGGAGTGGTAGTGACGCTACGTGTCCTGTTGTTGACAACGGGAGTGGTAGTGACGCTACGTGTCCTGTTGTTGACAACGGGAGTGGTAGTGACGCTACGTGTCCTGTTGTTGACAACGGGAGTGGTAGTGACGCTACGTGTCCTGTTGTTGACAACGGGAGTGGTAGTGACGCTACGTGTCCTGTTGTTGACAACGGGAGTGGTAGTGACGCTACGTGTCCTGTTGTTGACAACGGGAGTGGTAGTGACACTACGTGTCCTGTTGTTGACAACGGGAGTGGTAGTGACGCTACGTGTCCTGTTGTTGACAACGGGAGTGGTAGTGACGCTACGTGTCCTGTTGTTGACAACGGGAGTGGTAGTGACGCTACGTGTCCTGTTGTTGACAACGGGAGTGGTAGTGACGCTACGTGTCCTGTTGTTGACAACGGGAGTGGTAGTGACGCTACGTGTCCTGTTGTTGACAACGGGAGTGGTAGTGACGCTACGTGTCCTGTTGTTGACAACGGGAGCGGTAGTGACGCTACGTGTCCTGTTGTTGACAACGGGAGTGGTAGTGACGCTACGTGTCCTGTTGTTGACAACGGGAGTGGTAGTGACGCTACGTGTCCTGTTGTTGACAACGGGAGTGGTAGTGACGCATGTGTCCTGTTGTTGACAACGGGAGTGGTAGTGACGCTGCGTGTCCTGTTGTTGACAACGGGAGTGGTAGTGACATACGTGTCCTGTTGTTGACAACGGGAGTGGTAGTGACGCTACGTGTCCTGTTGTTGACAACGGAGTGGTAGTGACGCTACGTGTCCTGTTGTTGACAACGGGAGTGGTAGTGACGCTACGTGTCCTGTTGTTGACAACGGGAGGGTAGTGACGCTACGCGTGTCCTGTTGTTGACAACGGGAGTGGTAGTGACGCTACGTGTCCTGTTGTTGACAACGGGAGTGGTAGTGACGCTACGTGTCCTGTTGTTGACAACGGGAGTGGTAGTGACGCTACGTGTCCTGTTGTTGACAACGGGAGTGGTAGTGACGCTACGTGTCCTGTTGTTGACAACGGGAGTGGTAGTGACGCTACGTGTCCTGTTGTTGACAACGGGAGTGGTAGTGACGCTACGTGTCCTGTTGTTGACAACGGGAGTGGTAGTGACGCTACGTGTCCTGTTGTTGACAACGGGAGTGGTAGTGACGCTACGTGTCCTGTTGTTGACAACGGGAGGGGTAGTGACGCTACGTGTCCTGTTGTTGACAACGGGAGTGGTAGTGACGCTACGTGTCCTGTTGTTGACAACAGGAGTGGTAGTGACGGTGCGTGTCCTGTTGCTGACAACGGGACTGGTAATGACGCTACGTGTCCTGTTGTTGACAACGGGAGTGGTAGTGACGCTACATGTCCTGTGTTGACAACAGGAGTGGTAGTGACGCTGCGTGTCCTGTTGTTGACAACGGGACTTGTAATGACGCTACGTGTCCTGTTGTTGACAACGGGAATGGTAGTGACGCTACGCTTCCTGTTGTTGACAACGGGAGTGGTGGTGACATATACTTCACAGATGGATCAGTAGACCAGCAGGACAAGAAACCGGAGCTGTAGTTAAAGCAGGAAACTCTGTAAATAGTTGGAGGCTCTCAAATGGGTGTTTGACTTTACAAACAGAGATGCTAGCCATTCAAAAGGCTTTGGAACATGCTCTTGATGAACACCGACAACATGTTATCATGCAGACAGATTCGAGAACTGCCATTGAAACCTTTCAACAAGAACACATACGTGATAACATCCATCTGATCACAAATGTCATATCATTAATGCAAACACTCAAACGACAAGCGACGGTACTTATCAACTGGGTGCCAAGTCATGTGGGAATAATAGGAAATAACATTGCAGACGAAGCTACAAAAGTTGCAACTAAAAGAAGAAATGTAGACCTTTACAAACCACAGAGTCTTTCGCAGATTAAGAAAGTAATAGGAAATAGAGCAATGCAAAAGATGTACAGTGACCACAACACAGCAGTTGCAACATCAGGATCTGCGGGTTGGTGCAAGAATTCAACAAACTACGAACCACTTAGTTTGATGAAACGGAGCAGTAGAACAACAGAAGTACACTTACATCGCATCAGGCTTGGATACCCATGTGCATGGGAAATAGGCTTACAGGTTCCGGAAGATGAGAGGAAATGTCAGCACTGTGGAGAAATGCCCGACAGACCACTGGAACATTATTTAACACAGTGCACAGTTACAAACCCATTAAGATTTCAACTCGGATTCAACAGAGCAGAAGCAGCTAAACACATGGGACAAAATCTTACTGAAGCGACCATACGAGTCATAATTACTCATACTCCGCCCAAGTAAAACAGAAACAAGCAACACTCAGTGGGCCAGCCAGAGGCTTAGGGCCCGCGCAGGAATATCCCTGCAAGAAAAAAATGTGTTTGGGTCTCTGGGATTTTTGTGGCAAGGTTTACACCAATTGATGAAAAGAAGTTATTCAATTCAGTTGCCGTTTCTAAGTATGTTGCAAGTGTTTAACAATCTTTGAAGAGTTTATCCTCTTGTTATATGATTGTTGTTTAGACCCTAGGATGTTAGAGATGGCTGTCCATGTACTTTTCATATTTCCTTTTGCTTCTTTAAAGCTATTCTCATAAAAGGAAAGTTTAGCTCTTCGTATTATTGAAAGCATTGATGAGTATCTATTCTTCGTTTGTAACTAGACCAATCCTATGTTTTTTCCTATGCGATTCAACCACTGCAAATTCCCTCAACCCTATCATCACTCAGCAAAAATCTGCTATCAGAACTATAACAAACTGTCTTCAGATAACACACAGCCCCTCTATTTAAGTCCCTTAACATCCTAAACATACACTCATTCCACACATTCTCACGTGCTATTTACATGCACAAAACCTCGTTAGTAAATCCCCTCTTGATCTGAAACTTTTCCTTGATAGATGTAATAGAACCAATGAGCACAACACCAGAAATAATCTCTTTGATATTCCCTAGAGCCAGACTAAATCTGTGCAAACACTCCATGCAAATAAAAGTGCCCAGTCTTTGGAACTCACTCCCTGTTGAATTAAAAAACTGTCCAACTTACCCAACCTTTAACAACCTATTCCCCAACCTTACCCAACCTATTCAAAAGTAAAACCAAAAAGTACCTAATTTCATCCTCATAGTGCCCTAACTTGTGCTTCAAATTCACACTGTATCTTGTACTACCCACTTCCCCAATATTAGTACTTAAGAAATATATCCTTACCAACGTAATCACCGCTGTCAACTTATGCTGTAGTTATTTGTTAATATTTATTTATTTATTTATTATTTATTTATTTATTTATTTATTTATTTATTTATTTTTATTTATTTATTTGTTTATATGGAAGAAGGTACATTGGGTTTGTGAGGATACATAGCATGGTATTTATATTCTGGTAAAGCCACTAGTACGTGCAGCGTTTTGGGCAGGTCCTTAATCTAACAGACAATTTTAAGTAGGTAAATTCTAGCAGAATTATAAAATGATGACAGATACATTGCAAGAAAAAATGACATGAGAGAGATTAGTAGGTATATTAAAGCACATTGGTAGCTCTGATTGATTGCATTAATAGCTTGATTGGTAACTTAAACAAAGATTAAAGGCACAAACCTTGCTACTATAAATTGTCTTGCCGTGATATAAAAACGTTGCTATAATGTACCCTTCATCTTACCTGATATGTTAGATTAAGGACTTTCCTAAAATGCTATGCGTGTTAGTGACTTGCTTGAATGTAAAAATACCAATCTTATGTAATCTCATCAACTTATTGTACCTTCTTGCAAATAAAATAATAATTATTATTATTAAAGGTTTAGAGTTTCAGAGTTTCATTTGTATGGATACCATCTCACATAGGTGTTGTCCAGCATGATAAATGCAGGACTGCAGTGCCAATTTTATAGGTACCAGACTTCTGGAAGACCTGACAAAGCTTGTCATTACTATCCTGTTTGT
>WNGS01161698.1:8010-22942 GCA_020271785.1 Procambarus virginalis | reverse complement strand
AAGACTTGTTGGGCTGAAGGCATATTGTTAAGTTCCTCTTTAGTAAATACAGATACAAAATATTTATTAAAAATACTACTCATCTCTTCATCACTATCTGTTATTTGACCTGTCTCAGTTTTTAATGGACCTATCCTTTCCCTAGTCTTAGTTCGATATAACTGAAAAAACCTTTAGGATTTGTCTTTGCTTGCCCTGCTATACGAACTTCATAGTTTCTTTTTGCTTTCCTATCTCTCTTTTTAACATTTCTAACTAGTTGTACGAATTCCTGTTCTAAAGTGACCTCCCCATTTTTAATCCTCTTGTACCAAGCTCTCTTTTTACCTATAAGATTCTTCAAATTCTTTGTTATCCACTTTGGGTCATTAGTAATCGATCTATTCAATTTGTGTGGTATACTACGTTCCTGTGCTTTGTTTAGAATATTCTTAAATACGTTATAAATTGAATCTACATCGAAATCCCCATTTACATCACCATCGCTGGGTTCATGTCTCGCTCCAAGACCGGCCCACACCCCATACCCAAGACTTTCCAATCAATTTGACCCAAAAAATTTCTTAGGCTATTAAAATCAGCTTTTCGAAAATCTGGCACTTTAACAGAATTTTCTCCTACAGGTCTATTCCATTCTATGCCAAATCTGATTTCTTTGTGATCACTGTTCCCTAGCTCACTCCCTATTTCGATGTCATTAATTTGTGTTTCCCTGTTAGTTAACACTAAATCTAAAATATTATTTTCCCGTGTTGGTTCCTTAATGTGTTGCGTAAGAAAGCAATCGTCAATTAATTCTAGAAAATCTTCTGCTTCACTATTCCCTGTTTTGTTCAACCAGTTTATTCCACTCAAATTAAAGTCACCCATGACATAAATACTGTTAGATCTAGATGCCCTAGATATTTCATCCCATAGATGCTTTGCTTCCATTCTGTCTAAATTTGGTGGCCTATATATAACTCCAATTATAATATTATTTGCTTTTTCGTTTAATTCTATCCAAATAGTTTCTGTGTGTGGCTCAGTTTTGATTCCCTCTTTGAGACTACATTTCAAATTGTCCCTAACGTATATGGCTACTCCACCACCTCGTCTAATATATCTATCTGTGTGAAATAGTTTAAATCCATTTATTTGATATTCGGCTAATAGTTCTCTATTATCAACATTCATCCACGTTTCGGTAAGTGCAATAATATCTATTTTTTCTGTGCAGACAAGAGCATTTAATTCGTTAATTTTATTTCTTAGACTTCTACTGTTTGTGTAATATACCCTAAGTGAATTGTTATTTTGAGGCCCTTCTCTTTCCCTGATCATTTTGCCAATTCCTTTCTCCCGCAAACACATACTTTTATTACATCCTTCCTCCAAATCAATTCCCATACCTCTATCTACTAACAGTTTAAACCCAAACAAACACCTCTAACCACTTCTTCCAACGAGTTTGCAACAGCAACAACCCCAGCTCTCGATAGATGCACCCCATCCCGAGCATACATTTCATTTCTTCCATAGAAGTGTTCCCAGTTGTCTATATAAGATATTGCATTAGATTTGCAATATCTTTCCAGCCTGCAATTGACACCAAGTGCCCTCGACATCCATTCATTTCCCACTCCCTTTCTTGGAAGAATGCCACATATGATCGGGATTCCTCCCTTGCTCTTAACTAATTCTATTGCTGTCTTGAATTTCAGTATTAGTTCCTCACTTCTAACTCTCCCAACATCATTACCCCCTACACTAATACAAATAATGGGTTTGCTCCCATTTCCCGTCATAATATCTTTCATGTTTCCAACAATATCTCCAATACCAGCTCCAGGATAGCAAACCCTTAATCTGTTCCCTTTATCTCTGGCACAAAACGTTCTGTCCAAATACCTCACCTGGGAATCTCCCACAACCAAAATTCGCTTCGATCCTCCCTTTTCTCTTGGGGCACTTTGAGGTACCCGCGCTTCAATGTTCCTCGCCGCTATGCCCTTACCTCCACGCTGAACCATAGGTTCACCACAGCACTCGTCCTCCAACACATCAAATGAGTTTGTAATCTTTATGGTATTAGGTGTCTTTTTTGCCAAGGTCTTCTTAAGACCCCTGTCTTTTACAATATGCCAAGACGGGGTCTCCCTAATGCCGGTCTCCTCCTTTGCTTCATCCTGTCGTTGCTTAAGTCTCCTCCTTTGCTTCATCCTGTCGTTGCTTAAGTCTCCTCCTTTGCTTCATCCTGTCGTTGCTTTGCTTCATCGTTCCTCCTTTGCTTCATCCTGTCGTCAATCCTGTCGTTGCTTCATCCTGTCGTTTACAAGCCCCCTAGACGTAAACTAGAAGCAGAGGCAGTGCTTGCCTTGGCCACGCAGGAAAATGTAATTATTGCTGGGGATTTTAATGCTCATCATCAAGAGTTAGGTGCGACTGGGCCAGCCAATGCAGATGGGCGCCATTTAGCTGCAGCTCTGCGAGAAGTACCTGAAATTACACTTCTCAACACTGGGGAACCCACTCACATTCTAGGAGGGTCCCTTGATCTTACATTAATCTCAACATCACTCAAGCATCAGGCTAAGTGGGAAGTAGACCCGGTGATCACCAGTGACCACTATGCTACTGTCACAACACTAAACATAGAACGACCTACTACACCACCTGCACAACCTAGGTGGAATTTATGAAAGGCCAATTGGAATATATACCAAGAAGAACTTGAAAAATGGTATGCAACATACACGCCACCTGAGGATTTGAACATACACGAGACCAATCTGCAGGAAGCCATTGCAGCTGCTGCAAGCAAAGCTATTCCAATCATTGATACAGTGCCACATGAAAGACTGATTAAAAAGATAGAGGCTCATGGTATTGGGGGTGCTATATTAAGCTGGATTAGGGCATGGCTATACCAAAGGAAACAGAGAGTTAGTATAAATGGAGTCAAGTCAGAGTGGGAAAATGTTGTAAGTGGAGTGCCTCAAGGCTCTGTCCTGGGACCTCTGTTGTTTATAATATATATAAATGATTTAGATTCAGGTTTGAGTAGCAACATTTGCAAATTTGCCGATGATACGAAAATCAGTAGGGAAATTAATTCGGAGGAGGACTCACTATCACTTCAAGTTGATCTAGATAGGGTTTTGAAATGGTCAAAGGATTGGCAGATGCAGTTTAATGCTGATAAATGTAAAGTTCTGAGGCTAGGTAATGATGATAGTGTTACAAGATACGAGCTAGATGGTGTTGAGATTGCGAAGTCGGATTGCGAAAGTTATCTGGGAGTTATAATTAGTAAGAATTTAAAACAAAAGGATCAATGCATGAATGTTCGTAATAAGGCAAATCGAACACTCGGATTTATTAATCGCAGCGTTAGTAACACGCTGCGATTAATCGCAGTAGTTAGTTAGTTAGTATGGACATAACAAAGGGGCTATTAATAGGGTATTAAAAGTATCAACACAGGACAGAACGCGAAACAATGGGTATAAATTGCATAAGTTTAGATTTAGGAAAGACTTGGGTAAATACTGGTTCAGTAACAGGGTTGTTGATTTGTGGAACCAATTGCCGCATAACATTGTGGAGGTGGGGTCCCTCGATTGTTTCAAGCATGGGTTGGACATGTATACGAGTGGGATTGGGTGGTTATAAATAGGAGCTGCCTCGTATGGGCCAATAGGCCTTCTGCAGTTGCCTTTGTTCTTATGTTCTTATCATTATCACCGGAAACACACAACGAAAAAAGTATTGGTTCTATAGTAATGAAGTTAAAGAACAGAACCAGTAACAGTGAATATGGTCAGTCAGTCAGGTGCAGTCACAGTGAGAGGTTGTGTTGGCTGGAGCTCCGAATGTACTAACATTGTTGTAGCAATAATGGAAGGATTAGTGATGGAGCTGGTGAGTCTGGTTGGAGCTCCGAGGACAGAGTTGGATTCACTACGGGAGGAGGTATGACAGCTGATACAACAGCAGGAAGAAACAAAGGAGGAGACCAGTATTAAGAAGACCTCGTCTTGGCAAGTTGTGAAAGACAAGGGTCTTAAGAAGACCTTGGCAAAACCGACAACTAATAGCCTACACCTAAGGACTTTTAACGCATTTGAAGTATTAGAGGACGAGTGCTGTGGTGAACCTGTTGTTCAACGAGGAGGCAAAGGCAAAACAACGAGGAGCATTGAAGCGCAGGTCCCTTAAACTGCTCGAAAGGAAAAGGGAGAATCGAAGCGAATTTTGGTTGTGGGAGATTCCCAGGTGAGGTATTTAGACAGAACGTTTTGTGCCAGAGATACGGGGAACAGATTAAGGGTGTGCTATCCGGGAGCTGGAATTGGTGATATTGTTGGAAACATGAATGATATGACGGGAAATGGGAACAAACCCATTATTTGTATTAGTGCAGGGGGTAATGATGTTGGACGAGTTAGGAGTGCGGAACTAATACAGAGATTCAGGACAGCCATTGAATTAGTTAGGAGCAAGGGAGGAATCCCAATCATATGTGGCATTCTTCCAAGAAAGGGAGTGGGAAATGAATGGATATCGAGGGCACTTGGTGTCAATTGCCGGCTGGAAACATATTGCAAATCAAATGCAATATCTTTCATAGACAACTGGGAACACTTCTATGGAAGAAATGAAATGTATGCTCGTGATGGGGTGCATCTATCGAGAGCTGGGGTTGTTGCTGTTGCGAACTCGTTGGAAGAAGTGGTTAGAGGTGTTTGTTTGGGTTTAAACTGTTAGTAGATAGTGGTATGGGAATTAATTTGGAAGAAGGAGGTAATAAAAGTATTTGTTTGTGGGAGAAAGGAATTGGCAAAATGATCGGAGGCCCATTATATTGAAAATAAACGGTAAAAATATAGAAAGAGTTAATATATATAAATATTTAGGCATATATGTTGGATATACCCATGAGAGTTTGGAAGCTGAGATGAACAGACTGTTGGGTCAATGTCGGAAGAGATTACAACCTCTGAAGGCCTTGGCATGCTGTGGAAAGGGAGTGGGAGTCCCTGTGCTAGGAATGATATACTTGAGTACTGTAAGATCTCTTATTGATTATGCTGCACCTGTCATTTCTTGTTTTGGTAAAGGTAGGATGGGCAAGTTGGAGAAGGTACAAAATGAAGCCATGAGAATTATCTTAGGATGCCCAAGAAATGCTATGATTGAGATAATGAGGATGGAACTGAATCTGCAGAGTATTGGGGATAGAATTTCAGAGATAAATGTAGCCTCTGCCATTAGATTAATGAGAGGCGGGAGAGTTAATGAATTAATCCTCTCGCTTCAAAAGGTGGGAAGTAGTGAACAGTGTATGATGAAGAAGAGAGTATATATGAATAACTTATGTTCTAATGTTATAAAGTTTGATGTTATTACAGAGTGTATTGCTGTGCCCAAGAGAAAATTCACACCACCATGGGAGGATTGTAATGTAGATTACAATACAAACCAACAGCCTGGTTGATCAGTCCAGCAACCAGGAGGCCTGGTCGATGACCGGGCCGCGGGGACGCTAAGCCCAGAAGCACCTCAAGGTAACCTCAGGTAAGGTAGATGTAGTAATTACTCCCTTGCAAAAGAAAAAAAAAGTATGTATGAAATAGGAGAGCTGAGGGCAACATATGATTGTATAATAGAAAAAACTGCCACAGAAAACACTCTACAGGTATATTGTGATGGGTCAGTAGCTAGGGATGGGAAGGCAGGGATGTGGAGCCTTGATCAGGGAGTACACTGACATCGGCACTGTAGATACTGTTATTGGACGCCGCTTAACTGACAATGTCTCTTCAACGCAGGCTGATCTCCAAGGAGTATTAGCAGGATTACAGGAAGTAGTCAAATGTGGTAAAAAAATGCTTGCTTCTTTATTGACAGCAGAGGAGCGTTAGAGTCTTTAAATAGCAGACGCCCAGTATATCAGAATATTGTGATAGAGTGTAGAGAGAATGTTAAGAAATTAGAAAAAAACTGGGTATAAAAGTTTACCTAGAAGGTAGAAAGGGAGAAGGGAGAAAGGAATTGGCAAAATGATCGGTGGCCCATTATATTGAAAATAAACGGTAAAAATATAGAGAGAGTTAATATATATAAATATTTAGGCATATATGTTGGATATACCCATGAGAGTTTGGAAGCTGAGATGAACAGACTGTTGGGTCAATGTCGGAAGAGATTACAACCTCTGAAGGCCTTGGCATGCTGTGGAAAGGGAGTGGGAGTCCCTGTACTACGAATGATATACTTGAGTACTGCAAGATCTCTTATTGATTATGCTGCACCTGTCATTTCTTGTTTTGGTAAAGGTAGGATGGGCAAGTTGGAGAAGGTACAAAATGAAGCCATGAGAATTATCTTAGGATGCCCAAGAAATGCTATGATTGAGATAATGAGGATGGAACTGAATCTGCAGAGTATTGGGGATAGAATTTCAGAAATAAATGTAGCCTCTGCCATTAGATTAATGAGAGGCGGGAGAGCTAATGAATTAATCCTCCCGGTTCAAAAGGTGGGAAGTAGTGAACAGTGTATGATGAAGAAGAGAGTATATATGAATAACTTATGTTCTAATGTTATAAAGTATGATGTTATTACAGAGTGTATTGCTGTGCCCAAGAGAAAATTCACACCACCATGGGAGGATTGTAATGTAGATTACAATACAAACCAACAGCCTGGTTGATCAGTCCAGCAACCAGGAGGCCTGGTCGATGACCGGGCCGCGGGGACGCTAAGCCCCAGAAGCACCTCAAGGTAACCTCAAGGTAAGGTAGATGTAGTAATTACTCCCTTGCAAAAGAAAAAAAGTATGTATGAAATAGGAGAGCTGAGGGCAACATATGATTGTATAATTAGAAAACTGCCTACAGAAAACACTCTACATGTATATTGTGATGGGTCAGTAGCTAGGGATGGGAAGGCAGGATGTGGAGTCTTGATTTGGGAGTACACTGACATCGGCACTGTAAATACTGTTATTGGACGCCGCTTAACTGACAATGTCTCTTCAACGCAGGCTGAACTCCAGGGAGTATTAGCAGGATTACAGGAAGTAGTCAATGTGGTAAAAATGCTTGCTTCTTTATTGACAGCAGAGGAGCGTTAGAGTCTTTAAATAGCAGACGCCCAGTATATCAGAATATTGTGATAGATTGATGAAGATTAAGCCACCCTAAAGGTGGCACGGGCATGAATAGCCCGTAAGTGGGCCCTTTTGAGCCATTTCCAGTATCAATAGATGATACTGGAGATCTGTGGAGGTGCGACTGCACCCTGCGTGACAGGAGATGTCTCCCTTGTTAATGTGTTAAGATGAAGATGAAGCCACCCCAAAAGGTGGCACGGGCATAAATAGCTCGTAAGTGGTGGCTCTTTTGAGCCATTACCAATATCAATAGATGATACTGGAGATCTGTGGAGGTGCAAACTGCACCCTGCGTGACGGGAGATGACTCCCATGAATGTGTCCAAGATGAAGATTAAGCCATCCAAAGGTGGCAAGGGCATGAATGGCCCGTAAGTGGTGGCCCTTTGAGCCATTTACCAGTATCAATAGATGATACTCGAGATCTGTCGAGGTGCAACTGCACCCTGCGTGACGGGAGATGACTCCCATGAATGTGTCCAAGATGAAGATTAAGCCTTCCAAAAGTAGCACGGGCATGAATGGCCCGTAAGTGGTGGCCTTTTTGAGCCATTATCTGTGGAGGTGCAACTGCACCCTGCGTGACGGGAGATGTCTCCCGTGTGTGCTCTGCCTGTGTTCTTCAACCGAGTACTGTGGTGGGATTGTGATAGAGTGTAGAGAGAATGTTAAGAAATTAGAAAAAACTGGGTTTAAAGTAAGATTCATGTGGATCCCTTCACATGTGGGAATACTGTTGAATGAGGTAGTTGATGACATAGCGAAAAGAGCCACTGAAAAAACTCTTGTTGATGTTATATGTCAGTTAACCTTGAAACAAATAAAAACAAGAATCAAGATGATCCAAGAGGGTGAAGAAATGATAAAGAGAATGGCAATGGTGGACAGTAGTAACACACTTAAGCATTATTCAATAATAAATACAAATTCGTCCTTCACCTATGGTAAAGGAAAGTCTACTTGGAAGGATTCAATTTACGTGAGATTAAGATTAGGATACAAATATATCTGGCAATACGGTGTTGATGTCAGTGAAAAAGATAAGGAGTGTAAATTATGTAGTATGCCGCACGCCCACACCTTAGAACATTATGTATTAGAGTGTCAACTTATTGAAAACTATAGAAATAAGGAATTAAATAGTGTACCACATCAAATTGTTTGGATGTGTGATAATGGTATGATAGACAGTATACTTAGGAGCTACAAGAAGTTTGCCCCAAGAGTGTAACAATTATATGCTGTACTTACTACATTAACCTGCAATGTTAAATGGGATTCTTGTAATGTTATTTGTGTATTTGTACTCACTGAATTTGTGCGCCCCTTGAGGGACTTGAAGTAGAGGGGGGTAGAAATAGCCTAAGCTACTCTATACCTTTGAGATGTATTTCTTGCTTATCTCAATAAACATACTTGAACTTGAACTTGAGTCCGGAGTTCAACCCACACACTAGTGAACGCTTCTTTTACTGTTCACGTAATAAATGTTTTTCTTGTTTTCTTTATTATTAAGATTTGAGTATTAATTCTGAAAGAATCTAGTAAACTATCCATTTTATCAAACAATCTAAAGTGAAAATTGGAGATCAAATCAATATGGATGTGACTGTGGAACATTAGTAAGTCCGGGACACTGTGTTGCCTAGATAATAGTCTTTTGGTCACCTAAACGTTTCTCACAACTTTGATGTAAATTATCTGTCCATGTGCGCGTGTACCATCCTAGCAGTCTTCACCTTGTTGTGTTAACAGAATCATGAAATAGCTTTCTAGCCTATACTATTCCTGGTGCCTTCTCTTCGTCTCACCTATGTTTAGTACTTTGCATTTGTCAGTGTTAAAAGAAAGTGACCATCTGTCCGACCAACTACGTCTAGGTTACAGATGCAACTGGGAGATTGGTGAACCCCGACAGAGAGAGTGCATCTTCTGCCAAACTGTCACAGAAAAGCCATTACTTCACTATCTTCTAGAATGTGAAGCAACCAACGACCTTAGAAGAGCTTTAAGAGTTCCTGAATCTTGCTGTGGCCACTCTGAAGCCATCAACAGAGCCACTCTCCTGGTCAACAAAGGTGTCCAGCAGCTGCACGCCCTCATAAAGACTGTGAAGCAGTATCCTCCCCCGCGATAACAGCTCGATGATTAAATGCAATGTCAGAATAATGAAAAGAATTACGGAGAAAAAAAAAAATTGTACCACTTACGGGCTATTCATGCCCGTGCCACCTCTTGGGTGGCTTAATCCTTATCAATCAATCTCCTCATCACACACCATTTGGTCACCATTTGGTCCGGGAGACATCTCCCGTCACGCAGGGTGCAGTTGCGCCTCCACAGATCTCCAGTATCATCTTTTGATACTGGTAATGGCTCAAAAGGGCCATCACTTACGGGCTATTCATGCCCGTGCCACCTTTTGGGTGGCTTAATCTTTATCAATCAATCAATCGAACAGCAGGACACGGGAGACATCTCCCGTCACGCAGGGTGCAGTTGCACCTCCAAAGATCTCCAGTATCAGCTCTTGATACTGGTAATGGCTCAAAAGGGCCACCACTTATGGGCTATTCATGCCCGTGCCACCTTTTGGGTGGCTTAATCTTCATCAATCAATCAATGTCCGACCACCGCTTGAGCGCGTCTAGCTCTCCTTGTTCTCTCCCTCAAACGTCTTCGTTTCAAAATCTCTACGATTATGCATAATTCACAAGTAGGGATATTTAAGACTTTCTTCTGCTAGTCTGATTACATTTATCACAATGTGAATGACCACAAATGACCTCGCTGTGGTACACTACTTGCGGTTTTAACACCATTCGCAATAAATGCCACCTCATGAAACACACAACCATTGCAGAGGTCCATAAAACAATTATGGCTTTCATGAACAAGGCGCCGGGCAACAGCAAGATAAATAAGATGGTATTATCCAACCTACCAGTGATTGCCCTCCATCATTACACTTGTATTGTAAATGCAGCTCTTGCATCTGGACTATTCCCCACATACTTCAAGAATGCCACAATATGATTAATCCTCAAGCCAGGTAAACCCCCAACCTAAACTGAAAATTACAGACCAATTTCCTTCCTCGAAGTACCAGGCAAAATATTTGAAAAAATAATTAATCAGAGACTTGTGAAGTACTTGGCAGAGGAAGAGAAGTATAACACCAGGCGGCATAGGTTTAGGAACCGCAGAGGGGCCCATACAGCTATAGCCCTGATCTACGAGCATATAGCCAATGCAGTGTCGAAAAAAGATCAGTGTAATATAGTGCTTAGAGACGTTTCCAAAGCCTTCGACAAAGTATGGCACACAGGCCTAAAATATAAGATATCTGAGCTAGGACTTCCTGAGAGATTTACCGCTACTCTCTGCAGCTTTCTAGACAATAGAACTGCTAGGCTTAATATCGGCAGCTACTTGGGTGACGTAATTAAACTGAAAAGTGGAGTACCACAAGGAAGCTGCCTGCTGATTTATTTAGGGTGAGTACAGACAGCACAGTTTCGCGTCCTTCTCCGGTGCGAGGCAGCATGCTTCTTCCTTGTGTTTTGAGTTGAACAAATACCTGCGTTCTCAGTTCATCCTCGTCGCCAGTGTGGTGTTGTGTGCTGATGAGGAAGTCTTGGTTGTAGGGTTGATATAAAGCTTGGCTACTAACTTTAATACTTATAAAGATACATGAATAGCAGCATCCAAGCCTGGCGGGCGTCCTGTACGCTCTCTGTTGTTAACATACTGCTGGCGTATGAAACAGCGCATACAAACGGATGGTGCCGTTAGTTATGAACATGACATCGTCCATTCTCAGTTAGGCGCTAGAGAAACTTGCAAGGAAACGTCTCTTGGAACACTTAAAAAATGAAGATTTTTCTCAAAGCACCAGCATGGATTTAGTTAAGGCTGATAATGCCATATGATTTTCTAAGGGTTATGATTAAATGCAAATGATAAAACTAACGGAAGAAGGGTTAGCTGCCGTTATTTTCATTGTTAATCAACAAACAAGAAGGCACCAGGAATAGTATAGGCTAGAAAGCTATTTCATGATTCTGTTAACACAACAAGGTGAAGACTGCTAGGATGGTACACGTGCACATGGACAGATAATTTACATCAAAGTTGTGAGAAACGTTTAGGTGACCAAAAGACTATTATCTAGGCAACACAGTGTCCCGGACTTACTAATGTTCCACAGTCACATCCATATTGATTGAATGATTTATTTATTTATTTATTTATTTATTTATTTATTTATTTATTATTTATTTATTTATTTATTTATTTATTTATTTATTTTTTATATATTTAATAATAAATAAACATTGAGTTTATAAGAGTACATTGCATTGATGCTTTTACATTCATGAAAAACCACTAACACGCAAAGCGTTTCAGGCAGGTCCTTTTTAATAGTTTTATGTAGGTAATTTGTAGGAAAAATTTAAGATTTTATATTGATTTGCTCTGCAATGTTCTCTTTAATTTGTATGATAATTTGAAAAAAAAAATCACAATTAATACTCAAGTCTTAGAAATAAAAGAAACAAGAAGAAAGATTTATTGCTTGAACAGTAAAAGAAGCTAGGTGTCGTCCTTGGGTGGAACTCTGGACTGCGAGGCCGCGGAGGACGCTCCCACAGCTGGGCTACGAGGCCGCGGAGGACGCTCCCACAGCTGGGCTACGAGGCCGCGGAGGACGCTCCCACAGCTGGGCTACGAGGCCGCGGAGGACGCTCCCACAGCTGGGCTACGAGGCCGCGGAGGACGCTCCAACAGCTGGGCTACGAAGCCGTGGAGGACGCTCCCACAGCTGGGCTACGAGGCCGAGGAGGACGCTCCCACAGCTGGGCTACGAGGCCGCGGAGGGCGCTCCCACAGCTGGGCTACGAGGCCGCGGAGGACGCTCCCACAGCTGGGCTACGAGGCCGCGGAGGACGCTCCCACAGCTGGGCTACGAGGCCGCGGAGGACGCTCCCACAGCTGGGCTACGACGGCTACTGATTACTCTTTCATAAACACAGATCTTATCTTGCATAAACACCAAGAATCTAATAAACAAAATGAAATCTACTCTGTTGCTTGTTTTGTGTGGGTTAGTGAGTTACAAATTAATAGATAAGTAAACAGAAAATGAATAATATTTGTTGAATTATTACCGTTTCATGAACTTTGGGAAGTGTTTGAATAAGTGAAAGTAAAGTAAATGATGTAAATATATGTATGGTCCAGGCATAATTAGCACACACACACACACACACACAACACACACACACACACACACACCACACCACACACACACACACACACACACACACACACACACACACAGAGCCCAGTATGCTCGGGAATCTGTACACCAGTTGAATGACAGTTGAGAGGCGGGACCAAAGAGCCAAAGCACAACCCCCGTAAGCACAAATAGGTGAGTACAAATAGGTGAGTACACACACACGCACACACACACACACACACACACACACCACACACACACACACACACACACACACACACACACACACACACACACACACACAGACAGCCCAGTATGCTCGGGAATCTGTACACCAGTTGAATGACAGTTGAGAGGCGGGACCAAAGAGCCAAAGCTCAACCCCCACAAGCACAAATAGGTGAGTACACACACAGAATGCACACACACAGCACCAGCAGAATGCTCGCCAAGAAAGGGACAAGAAAATGAGCAGAAGAATGTGAGCTTCAAAGCAATGTACACTAACATAGATGGGATTACAAATAAAACAAGTGAACTCGAAGAATGGGCACTAGAAGAAAACCCAGGGATAATAGCACTCACAGAAACAAAGCTAACGAAAACCATAACAAACGCAGTGTTTCCACAGGGCTACTATGTAGTGAGGAAAGAGAGAGAAGGAAGAGGAGGAGGTGGTATAGCTTTGCTACTTAGAGAAGGTTGGAGTTTCGAAGAGATGGTAATTCAGAACTGTGAAGGTTTCAATGACTACATATCAGGCACCATAGCAACTGGAGGACAGAAAATTGTAGTAGTAGTCATATATAACCCCCCACCGAATGACAGAAGACCCAGACAGGAATATGATAGAAACAACTTGGCCACCATCAATATAATAGAGGAAGCAGCTTCTGTGGCTAGAAGGAACGGATCCAGACTACTAATCATGGGAGACTTCAACCATGGGGAAGATAGATTGGGGGAACAGAGACCCACATGGAGGCCCAGACACATGGAGAGCTAAGCTGCTGGATGTGGCAACAAGAAACTTTCTAAGTCAACACGTCAAGGGACCGACAAGAATGAGAGGAGGGGATGAACCAGCCTTGCTTGATCTGATATTTACCCTAAATGAGTCGGATATAAGGGAAGTTAAGTTGGAAGCCCCCTTGGGAATGAGTGATGATAGTGTATTGAGCTTTGAGTACCTGGTTGAGCTAGGAATTATCACCCCCAAAAAAGAACTGGGAAACAAAGGGCTGGCGTACCGAAAAGGAAACTATGAGATGAATAAATTCCTATGGGATATACAATGGGACACAGAACTCGAAACCAAGTCCATACAAGACATGATGGACTATGTCACCCAAAAATGTTAGGAGGCTGTAAGCAGGTTTGTCCCAGCCCGACAGGAAAAAAACAGAAGCAAAGGAAGAATCCATGGTTTAATAGGGAATGTATGAAAGCAAAGGAGCTGAACAAAAAGGGATAGAGGAACTTCCGTAATAATAGAACACCAGAAAGTAGAGAGAGATACCAGAGAATCAGGAACGAGTATGTTAGTGTGAGAAGAGCAGCTGAGAAAAGGTATGAAAATGATATAGCTAATAAAGCCAAGACTGAACCAAAGCTACTACACAGTCACATCAGGAGGAAGACAACAGTGAAGGAACAGGTGATGAAACTTAGGGTGGGCGAGGACAGGTACACAGAGAATGACAAAGAGGTGTGTGAAGAACTCAACAAAAGGTTCCAGGAGGTTTTTACAATAGAACAGGGAGAAGTCACGGCACTAGGAGAGGTGACAGCAAACCAGGTGACCTTGGAAAGGTTTGAAATTACAAGAGATGAGGTTAAGAAGTACCTATTGGAGCTGGATGTGAGAAAAGCTGTTGGGCCGGACGGAATCTCACCATGGGTATTGAAAGAGTGTGCAGGAGCACTTTGCTTGCCACTCTCCATAGTGTATAGTAGGTCACTGGAAACGGAAGACCTACCAGAAATATGGAAGACTGCTAATGCAGTACCAATATACAAAAAGGGTGACAGACAAGAGGCACTGAACTACAGGCCAGAGTCCTTAACTTGTATACCATGCAAGGTGATGGAGAAGATTGTGAGAAAAAAAACCTAGTAACACATCTGGAGAGATGAGACTTCGTGACAACCCATCAACATGGGTTCAGGGAGGGTAAATCTTGCCTTACAGGCTTGATAGAATTCTACGATCAGGTGACAAAGATTAAGCAAGAAAGAGAAGTATGGGCGGATTGCATTTTTTGGACTGTCAGAAAGCCTTTGACACAGTACCCCATAAAAGGTTGATGTATAAGCTGGAGAAACAGGCAGGAGTAACTGGTAGGGCGCTCCAGTGGATAAGGGAGTACCTAAGCAATAGGAAGCAGAGAGTTACAGTGAGGGGTGAGACCTCAGAATGGGGTGAAGTCACCAGTGGAGTCCCACAGGGCTCTGTGCTTGGACCTATCCTGTTTCTGATATACATAAATGATCTCTCAGAGGGTGTAATGATCTGGCACATAGATCAT